>QKQZ01004506.1:0-15663 GCA_003595255.1 Solenopsis fugax | reverse complement strand
GTGTTACCAAATTAATAGTATTAGTTCAATTAACTTTAAAAAGTTACATATATAGTTTCCACTTTTAAGAAAATAGAACAGTGGCGTTTTGTAGTAAAAAATTTAATTTTAACATGAAAAAAATATCGTAAAATTATTAACTTTAGAAAAATAACCTTTTTTACTTAAAAAATCATAACTTTTTAAATTTTTAATATTATTAAATACGATTTTAGCCTAATACTTTTTCGATTATGTACTTGTAAGAAAAAAAATAGTATGATTATACGCTTTTCAAAAAAGATATTTATTTTGAAGATTAAAGGCGATAATTTTTTAGGTATAAAAAGGATTTTGATTTTGGACAAAAAGCTATTCATTACATTATTATACATACATAATAATTGTTTAAAATACAATTGCAAGAGAGAATTATTATTAATATTCGAGTAAATATAAGTAAAAAATATATCAAAATATACATGAAAAATTGTTCTTCGCTATCGCTAATTTAATGCAAAAAAACAAATCACAAAATTTTCTCATAAAAACGACGCATTAGTCGCACTATTGGACACTTTGATCCGAGAAAAATAAGCTTCTTGTGCGAACGATTGCTAGATGCACACTAATGCTCCGATTCAAAAGCTAAGCGTCTCTATTGATAATCGAAGCCTCAAACCTTCAATAGATAGCAGGTGTGCGCCTTTCATAAGCCAAAAAAGTTCTGAAATCTAGCGTGAAAGATGATGCTCGAGTCATTTTGATCCAGTGTGACCACAAAGGTTTAAACTTATTTAATACATTGTGCATAGAATCTTTTTATTGTATCCGTGTTTCGCATTATTCTTCTTTTCGAAAACTTGAAAGTAAAATATTTGTATACAGAAATTTCACTTTCGTACTAAAAAACAAAGAGAAGTGTAAAGAGAAATAATTGCTGTTCCTTGCAACTTTGATACTCCGAAGATTAATAAAAAATAAAACATTAATTTGAATCCTCTTACGGACTGCGATAAAATAAATTTACCCTTGAAGTTACTGACTTCTTTTATTTATCGTTCTTTGAGTTTTTCGTAAATAACGGCACGAATTCGTGGTTTTTGCTCCGTCATAAAAAATGTTAAGCTCAAAGAAGGACAGCTTATTTATTCAAAAAGCAATGTAACTTTTCTCCCGTTCGCTCTCCTTTCTTAAACTGACAACTGCTCTCTTCATTAGATTAAACGACCGGCATACACGTTTCGAGGATCCACCGTAGGCGCCCGCGATCGTCGAGTATATGGAAACTCGAAATGTCGAACTTGTTGGGTACCAGTTCGCCCACGTGGCGGATCGCGGATCTCGCCGACCAAATTCGACTCGTGTTTGCTCGTCGCGAACGATTTCCGTGTGTTCGACGTGTGCTCGCGCCAGGAACCCACGGCTCGCTCTCGAAGGATCGCCTCGAAATTTATCGTTATTTTACGTTACGTTCTCCCGACGACGATCGCATTATCAAGATTTCTTGGTACTGCCACTGTGTCGCACACACATCTCGGTCCTCCTACACGAGAGCGCAACTCCACGATATCCCACGTATTTGTATTTTCTCACCGTATTACACGCCCACTTGCCTCCTGGGAAACAAACGATTCGAGGAACTGTGTGCGCAGTGACTTTATTTGTTAAACATTTATATTAGCGTTTAACTCTGTTCGTATGCACTGGGGACCATTTTGCCGCAGCTAAAAAAGTCGTGAAGTCTGGTAAATCCCAGTTAATTATTCAGTGTACAGTTAATCCCCGAGAACAACGTGAACTTTTAAAGCCATTCTACAATAGCGTAAATGTGTTTGTAAGTGGTTGCAAGGCGCTGTTGCGCGTCCATTTCTACCAATGCAAATTAGCTTTATAATCTAGGTTTATCTTCCTTTTTATCTTTTTTTAAGAATAAGAAGAACTGAGATTAGAATTAATTACGTTGATACAAATGAACATACAACTGAGCCTTACAATACTTCGCAATCACTTACGCAGAAAAACAGTAATATTAATATCAAACATTAGTATCTACACAGAAAAAAATGACTATCAAATCAACAATTCATTGTTTCATATATAAGCAAGAATATAAAATCTTCTTGGAAGAATTTGATAATCTTGATCAGATATAATTTGCTTACATGAAGAAACAAAATTTCTTTATGTTAGCAAATTATGTCTCTTGGAGATTATAAATACTTCCAAGGAGATTTTATATTCTTGCTTATATATGAAACAATGAATTGTTGATTTGATACTAATTTTTTTTCTGTGTAGTTAAAACTAATGTATTCTTTTTACTAATCATTGTTTTATGTATAAGCAAGAAATTTATTGATAATCTTGCTTATATATGGTATAATTTAATCTTTAAAGAATTTGATAATCTTCAATTTTAATAAAATGTATATTATATTTTTATAAATTGAAATAAGAAAGCCTTGTAAGGTCAAGTTGGATCTTAGGGCTNAATGCTTTTTATAAATTTTACTTGTGTGATTTTTATATACCTTCTTTCAAATTCAACCGACTACGCGCCGAATTACTTTTCCGGTCATAACGCAGCTATAAGTTAGACATGAACAGGTAATATCACATTTATTAAATTAGAAATAATTTAATAATTAACGATGCTAACTTGCAACTTGATGTTAGACCCCTTATCCCCCCTGAAAAAACTGTAAAGAATTTATTGCGAAAAATATCACCTCAGGATATAATTAGCGATGCTAACTTGCATCTTGATGTTAGACCCCTTATTCCCCCTGAAAAAACTGTAAAGAATTTATTGCGAAAAATATCACCTCAGCCAGGATATTTTTTGCAATTTTACATTTTTATATTTTAATATTATAATAATTATCTAAAAAAACATATGATTGTTTCGATAATAATACCACAGTATTAAAATAGTATTCATAGTATTCAAATTCTTTGTTTGAAGATATTGTTATTTTTTTTCTATCCAATATTTTTTCTCTCAACTCATGACAATTATTATTGAATAATGAAAATATATTTTTTTTATAAAACTATACAAAATTTTTTATGTAAATTATACCTGTTTAATGCTTTATGTTCTTGTTTTGCATGAAACAATGTTAAACTTGATCTTTATATTTAATTTACATATAAATTTCTCAAAGAATTTATAATCTTAAATTTCAATAAAATATTATATTTTTAATTTAAAATTATAATGGTTATTTAACGAGTACAATATTGTTGTTTGATAATTATAGTATTTAACAATTTTAATTCTTTGCTTGAAGTTATTTTTATTCTCTACCCATTATTTTTTTCCTCATAATTCATTAAAATTACTGCATAATTTCAAAACGTATTGATGAATAGTGAGAATACATTTTTTTAATGAAATTTTTTTACAAAAGTTTTTTCACACATGTAAATTATGTCTATTTAACGTTATATAATTTCCATTTAATACATAACAACTTCAGAAAATAAAGATATTCTCAAAACAAGAATGTTCTTTTTTCTATGTGGGGATGAAACTTCACGAGCTGAACTACGCATGCAACATCGATGTCCAAAACGCTTTTCGCCGTTATCTTCGAAGCAATACGGTCGCAGTGCCGGAGCGATGCAATTTTGAGACGCCTTACATCACTGCGACTTGATCGCGTATCGCGCCGCTCGTGGTTTTCCATCGGGACGGACATGCCTCGTGCGATCGTTAAGTGCATTACGTAACACGAGGCGTTGCGGTTACATTAGATGCGTGTTGCAGCGACCGCGGAAGCTGATGATGAGCCGCCACCAGAACTGAATCATCCGATCGATATCGCGCGCGGCCCCTGCGACCACTGCGTACATCACGCTCCTATTAATTACCGACTCATTAGCCCCACCCACGCAATTAGAAACGTCCATGCCCATATCCGCCTACTCCCGCCGCGACAGCTGCCTCTCGTTTCGTCGTCCTCATCTTTCTCTCTCGCTCTAAAAGACGACGGACGTCACGAAAGAACATATGAACCTATGTGACGTCACGACGGTGACGCCATAATTTACGTGTAATACGTTTCCGTCTACAAGGTGTTCAAATCCACAAGTTTCTGCGGCGAATTATCGAAGTAATTTTTTAATAACATATATCAAATTTATTTTATTATATTTAGAAATAAATTTTTGGAAAGACGTTTTAAAGTTTCCTCGACGGCTTTACGTACATTTTTCTTCCTTTTTCCATTTAATGACACTACTTTTTTAGGCAATAAAAACGAGCATAATGACATGGTACATAATATCACCAAGGCCGCGCGAGATAAAAACAAAATAAATACTTATCTCGGGAAGGCATAAATTTTACGAGACATGTGTTATTTGAACTATTCTCTGGAACTGCAATTCACAATCTTTTTAGACTCGCAAATTTCTGAAACGTTTATCGCATTGAAGACTTTAAAACACAATTTAAATGTAGTGTTTATTACTGCTAACAAGATACATCAATTGAAACAGACATCGTTACATAATTTTTAATGCTCATTTAATGTCCTCAAGTATCTTTAAACAGACGTCACATAACGACACGTAACAGAATATATGTTAGTTTTTCTACATACTTCTTTGTCATCTAAAATCTTTGAATATTCTACGACGAATTTTTTTTATTTCGTAAAAAATAAATATTGTCATTATAAATCCTTATAAAAGTTTAATATTAGCAGTATTAAATTGGCTAGTGATCAATTATTTATTTTGTTTTTATTTATTTTTGGACTAATACCAGCGTTTTGAATATTCAAAATAAGTAATTAATCACTGGCCACTTTAATACTGCCAGTATGAAGGATGTTTTGGCTATACGAGCTAGAAGTTATCGAAATTTAAAAACTGAAGACTTCTCTAGGTTTATTTTCCTAATCAATAAAAATTTTGGTCACAAAACTAGCTGCAAAGAAGAAAAATTGATTTGTGTAATGGTTTTTGCAGCAAAAATTACTATATTTTGCGGCAGTTTTAAAGAAATAACTTTTAAACGAGTAAGTAGATATAAATAAACTTTTCCACGAGAGAATATTTATTAGAGTTTTATTAATATATGTAAAAATTTTGATTTAATAGTGCTACTGCCCATCAAATTTGCAAATAAATACTGCGGTTTTACACAAGAATCAAGAATAAACAAAAAATTAAATTACTTTTAAACCATAAGTGAATTGTGCTCAAATTTTACACAGTTACTCAAACGTAGTACTAGAATATTCTACGAAATTTTATACTTTTGGTAAAGTCTTTTGAAATACGATCCATACATCCTTAAATTTGTCAATAAGGTTAGCAGGCCTACTCATTGTCAGTCATAGCGATTCTTAGTACTGAATATTTTTTATACCTTAATCTTATGTTTAACCCTTAAACACACTACTGGAAATCCTCCTAAAATTTCGATATTTACTGTGTAAAGACGGAATGAGAAAGAAGATTTGGCTAGATGGAAAAAGAGTTTGAAGTCTGCCCTATTGACCGCTATAATTGACCAACTTCATTGCTCAACTAAAATAATATGGAATAAAAATAAAGTTTTTTCAGGAAGGTCTTAGGAAGGAAGTTTAAGGGTTAATTTCGTCAGTTCGATGTGACTTATTATTGTTTATTAAATTTGTGTAAGGAAATAAAGATCCTAGTAATTGTATTTTAGTAATTTTCTTTTGCTAAATATTTTTTTATCTTCTAGTGGACTCTCAAATTAACATCAAGGCGACTTTTCAGTCTTGTATATTACATGACTCCTACAATTACGCGATATATACGTATACACACACATGCACACACATTATGTTGATCACACGTTCTCGCGGGTGAGTCACTCGACTCGGCAAGAGGAGACGCGATGACGTACCCGTTGATACGTTGCACCACTCGTAGATGCACGTAATATCGGGAGAAAGAGAAGAAAATGCAAGCTGGCGAAAGGGTAGGGGAGAGGAGCCCGGGACGGAGGGGGAGAGGTGGTAAAAAGGAGCAAAACGCGACGCGAAACCTGCTGGGCGTTGCAGGGCGATGACGCCGCACTCTGTTTACGGCAGTGACGTAGATCAGTTATACGCCACGTACGCGCGAAACGTTTGTGCGTCATTACGCAATGCGAGAACCTACCTACCGTGACGGAATTCATGACCGGCTGATCGGGCGTTTTGTCGCACCGTCTACCAAGAAACGCTGCACTTCTCGTGGCAACCCTTGCAAAAACTACTAAGGACTTGACTACTAGGGACTAGGGACGTGTCCGCGAAACCGCGATTATTGAATCCTCGAATCGAAGGAACATTTACGATCCTTAGAAAGAGAAAGAGAGCTTAGTTTTTGAATCTTTAAATGCATATTTATAATTGGGAACGTAGATACATGTATTATTTTTTGATGCCAACATAATTTGACATTGAACTTTGAAGAAATAAATTTCCTTTTAGCCGGAACTTTAGATAATCTTTTCTTATGTAAATTAAATTATTTCTATAGTTTTGAAGGCTTGGGAAAAAAGCCGTTTTTTTCAATTTTTCCGCGGATTTTTTCGGTTTTTTCTCGGGGTAAAAAAATTCATCGGAAAAATTCAAAAAGTGTTGTACTATGGTGGTGCCTTATCAGTATCAAAGTTACCTGTTTTACGATATGATTTCTTAAATCTAGCTCGCCACACTTATTTTCGAGTCCGTATTTGCCATACTTCTATTCATGAGACAGCTCGATTTTTCGTCTTGTCACTTTCATTCTAATTAATATTTTAAAGCTTGTATTGTAAAAATTAAAAAATACATAGTCTAAATACCATGCTCATAAGATAACAGCAGGTCGAGAGACTGATTTGAAATAATTAAATTTATAACAATATACAGGAAGAAGTAAACTATAAAACGAGATTACACTTCAAGAATTCACCGGATCATGGTGAACTAGAGTTAAAAATCTGTGTTAATGAGAAATGACTAGAAAACGGTCCTTATAAAGTTAAACTAATGTTAGTTTCTGTCTTTAAGTTTCTGTCCTTAAAGTTTTTTCTTTTTATTTATGATAATGTGAATACGAGGGAAACAAAAAGCAAATCACAAAAATAAATAAAAACAGAATTAATGTATTTTTTAAATAAAATAAAACGTATGCCTCTTGATAATTGCTAGTATTCAAAATTCTTCACAAAATGATTAACATAAATATTAACTTAAAATTGTTTTTAAACTAGTTGTTAGAATTACATTTGTTCTTAGAACAGTTTGTTTAATAATTAATAATTTATTAAACCTCAAGTGATGTAATATTCCAAATATAAACATAAAAATTAGCTCAATATTAATTCCAGCGCTTATACAAGGTATCATACTTTAATAATATTGTAAAATTAGGTAGCATGTCGTTTACATAGCAAAAACAGCAATTTTTCGCAAGAAAGCAATTTTTCAGAAAAAAAACCGGTATTTTTCTGGTTCTTTTTCCAGCGATTTGAAAAAAGCGATTTTTTTTAAGACTATAATTATTTCATAAAAAACATCTATTACGGTAACATTACAGTTTCCTATCTTTCGATAAGAATTGTGATGACTATTATACAACAGAAATGAGAAACAGAAAGAGAGGAGGGGGGGGCGAACCCCGCTCGAAACTCGAATGATGACGTAGCTATGTTTACAGCGATAACGTATTACCGTTATCCATCCATTACGTAATGCGGACGTGACAAATGCGGCATGGAGCATGTGCAAAACGTATGATTAATACGTCACAACGAATTACCCGTGATCTTGAACAATGCCACTGCTAGACTTTTAATTTCTTAATGCGAATTAATGAATAAAACATCATGCGCGATTGATAAAAACGCATAACATTTGCGGCCAGCATCAGCACTTGCGTTATTGCCAATGTAAGAGAATAGGAATAAAGAAACTTTCGCGCAATTGACGGCCGTGCAAGGTCGGACGGCGCGCGATAACGATGAGCAGGAAAAATACTTTTGATATCGCCTGTTTTATCTTAAAGATACGGTTACGCGTTAAAAGCGTGTATCGGTGTCTCCGGCACAATAAAATGTTATCAAGGCGCATTGTGGGCACGTAGGAAAACTTAATCGTCCGTTATCTCGTTTCGGTATAAACTAAGCCGGGCGTTAGAATTTTTCACTTTAACGGAGAAAATTCGTAGATCCCGTTCCTCTCCCTTTTTCACGAACGAAGTAATTAATCTCGTTCGAGGAATGATACGGATGACTTGGCAGTTCGTTTCTTATCGGAATACCTACACGCCAGCTGCGGAGCGTCGCTTAATCACTGTTAAAAAGGATGCAGGTGCGCGTCGATGGTATGCACACGCGATACTTGCCATCCGATATCGCTTAAACGTTGTCCAAAACATTCGCAGGTATTTGTTTGCACGATCGTCACACGTGACTCATTTAATCAATTATTGTATGCGTTCGCGCTCGCATAGACGCGCGTCTCGCTCAAACAGAATGCTCACTTCGCGAAATTATCGCGGAACAGTGCGAACAGTAGAAAACATTTTGCATTTATGTTTAAATCAGTCTAAACTTTTGTGTTGAATTTGTAAAGTATCCGAGTGTCAATTAAACACAGTGTGATTGTGTCATTTTAAATTGATAGTTAAATTGATATTCGACATTCCTCGGTGTTAAAATAACACAATTTATGAGTAAATGAATAAATAACATGAAATAATGTAGTTTTATAGTATAATGTAAATTCTAAGATAACAGAATAAAATGTTGTGGAGAATTGTTGTATGCCTACCGGTCACCTAAATCGCATCGTATCAATATTTCATACTTTTACATGAATTTATTTAGTGACAAAAATATGAAATGTGAAATAAATAAAAGTATAAATAAAAATTTAATAGATTCATCTTTTCTTTGTGTGCTAGTAAAACTTTGAAAAATCAAGCAAAACTGATGTTAAATTTTAATCAATTTATGCGGTTTATTAATAACAATGTAATTATGCAATTTTATACTAGATTTTTACATTTTCATAAAAGAAGGTTTATTTTAGAATATTTTATAATTATTGCATATACATATTTTTAATTATTATCAAGATTAAATCGTTATTTTTATGAAATCTATCAAATTCCCTAAATTTTATTACCATAAATTTTATTACAATAAATGATATTAATATAAGACTGATAAGTAATAATAATAAAATTAATAATTTATACGGATAAAAATATGCTAATTGCAAAAATAAATTCAAGCTAGTTTTATTTCGACGTCCTGGCTCTTTTATTGTTATTTATTAATTATTAAATATTTGATATTTTTGGAATAAATTATTAATAAAATAAATATTGGTTAATCATTTCTTTTATATTTTCAGATATTTTAATTGATAAATTTGAATCAATTTCGAGTCAAGTACGTTAAATTTAACTGGGTACTTTAGATCGAAGATAAGAGCGTTGCCACCTCGCTAAAAAGTTAATTAACCATGCAATCAATTTCCTTTTATCTCCAAATCGACCGGCATTGATATTTTTTATCCCAAGGCTCTCGTCCATCCGGTGAAAGTAAGATTATCTCGGCGCGGAGTTTCGAGCTACATTAAACCGAACGAACGTTGCGAAAGATCACCTTCGATCGATAAGGCATCGTACGAGCGTTTCCTGGAAGATTGATTTCTCGTACGTGTCACGCCGTGAATCATCCACTGGAAGCCGGAACTAGCGGCGTTACCACATCGGTCTCTCTCGTAGATCGTGAACAGATTCTGAATGAAATTTTCTCAGAAGCAACGACAGGTAAGTAATTTGTATATAGTACACCACGATCTGGCTCATTCATTCGTCTTGACTTCCACGAAAATCGTTATGCAAACACGGCTGTCAATGGACTTTATGATTTCCGATCGCAACGTACGGAAACGAGAGAACAAAGTTCGTCATCTTCATCTTCTGCTTGGTTTGAAGAAACGTTGAGAAAAGTATCTTCGCTAAAGTGTGTATGCGCTCTACATGAATGTTATCTAAATCTTTTTATTTAAAAACTGGAGTAGAAACTTTAGTTCTGTTAGATAACTTTTGAAATGATGTGTGATACGATAGAAGATTGCATTCGCGTGCACTTATGTATACACGAGGGCATTTATATATGTATGTTATTCTACCGGCGATATGTCGCGGTTACACGATTTCATCGATTGGCCATTTTCCCTTAACGCTTGCTGGTCATTGAATCGCGGTATCGCCGAGTATCAATCGATACAAAGCCTTGCATGTAACTGTCACAAGTGTGTTCGATTACTTCTGTCGTGAATATTTGCTGCGTCTTGAACGACATATAAGCGAGGTATAGATTTGCGCGTAAATTCAGTCGAGAAAATTAAATAATAAACTGAAAGACCTGCTCTCTAAATCTGATTGTGTAATTGAGCCTAATGTGAGTGATTTGTCAATCACTATTAAATGTTAAAGAATCAAATTTGAATTAATTCCTTGAGTTAAATTAATAAATTAAATAACACTTTGCTATTTTTAACCTTTATGTGTGTGAATTGAAATTTATTATTTTAGTACAAAAATTATTCCTATAGGAGCCTTATAGTCTGTCGTATAGGAGTAAATTTTGATTTTTAGTTTAAAGTATTAAAAGTAGTTTTAAAATAAACGGCATCCATATTCATTTTATGTACATTATATATTATAACAGTGCACCTAGTAAATAATAAATTAAATTTGATTCAAATTTAACATTTTATGAGTTAAATTGATTAACTCTAATGTTTCAATTAAATTAATGATAGGATATTGATTAGTAGCAACGGTGATACTTATAAAAGAATGATTAAAAATAATTCTAATAAAATAATAAAATTGAGTATAATTC
This sequence comes from Solenopsis fugax, assembly GCA_003595255.1. NCBI lineage: Eukaryota > Metazoa > Arthropoda > Insecta > Hymenoptera > Formicidae > Solenopsis > Solenopsis fugax. Next base: position 4,799 of record QKQZ01004506.1, on the reverse strand, counting down.
GATACGAATTTAACAGTGCTCTATAAGAGTCAAAATTTCCTTTTGTGAGACAGATTAGAATTCCTACAGAAGTGATTTTTGACATTTATTAGAGTATAGTAAATCACGCGAATAACTGTACGAATTTAATTAAAGATCTACGGTGGAATCCGTAGAATACGAAAAAGAATATTCTTATTTTGAGAATATCTTCACTTTCAAAATGTTAAATATTGAAATGATTATATAATATTAAACAGATGTAACTTACTTATATGTACATGTACATGAAGAAATTTGTGTAGTTTCATTAAAAGAAATATATTCTTATTATTCAACGATCATTTTCAGTGAATTGAGAAGAAAAAAATAGATAGAAAATAACAATATCTTTAAAAATTAAAATTTTGTAATATTATTATTATTAAAATAATTATATTGTTTTTTAGATAACTATTATAACATTGAAATAAAATAAAAATATAATATTTTGCTGAAACAAGATTATCAAATTTTTTAAAGAAGATTAAATTATATTATATTAGAGATTATCATTGTTTCATAAATAAGCAATAATACAATGTCTTGCTTATATATATGTAACAATAATTGTTAAACAGAATATATTAGTTTTAATTTGATACTATTTTTTGTGTATATAAATATTCTTTATCTAAATAAATATTTATTATTAATTAAAGAACTTATCTAATGCTCTCGCGAACAAGTGGTTTATAACAGTGGTTTTCCCTGTCGGATTTCTCTTTCGTTAAGGTTTCGTTATTTTCTTATAAGTATTCACGAGTGAAGAAAACGTCGTTTGCCGATACCGCATTCCAACGTACAAAAGAATGTCCCAGGTCGGGTGTTAGATGTATCAAATGAGAGAGATCGATCGGGGGTTTTCCCATTGAAAACGAGTGACGTGGCTCTCCAGCGAGGGAGAGATCGACGTTGAACGGCCGGCGCGGTCCTGAATGAACGCACGAAAAAAAAAAGTAGGTCCGCATGTTTTCTCGGGCGGCGAGAATGCGCGCGTATAAACTTGTGTGTGCGTGCATGCCGACTGGTATGTGAGTCATCCAGGTAAAGACGGCGGGGATCGGCGAGGAGCGATCAACATTCTCGGAGCAACCCCATGAGTCACCGGGTCGCCGCCATCCCCCCGTTATTGCCTACCTGCCACCACCTGTTGCTGCATTCGGTTTCTGGGTCGCCTTTAAGTTTTAACCTGCGCTCTACCCCACCTGAATCAACCTGCGTGGTCATTACACATTCATCAGAGGAGAATAGCGTAAATTCGCCATTCGGTGACATAAGCATCAGATATATTACTCTGGATACAACGAGAGCATAAAGATAATTCTCTGGGAATGACGCATAATTAATGAAAAAAAGTCACGATCGCAATTTGTATAGCGAAACGAAAGAAAATAATGGTTTCAAGTTAGAGAGGCGAAAGGCTATCGCAAGAAATATCTTAATTTCAGTTCATATATTCATCAAAAATTATTATTTTAATCTTGAGCAATATTATATTATGTATAACACGTATATCTTTTTCACACATATGCATAGTTAAATAATAATGTTAAAAAATTAATAACTTTTAACTTAATTTAGCTAATTTTCAATGACTTAATTTTTAACTAATTATTTTTGAAACACATTAACCTTTTTCCCAAGTTAAATTTATCTATGTAAAAGAAAAAATACATTCTCATATTACTTAAGAAAAAAATTGTTTTTATATGAGATGTATTTTTCTTTTTATAACTTTCTTCTTATTTCTACTTATGTTAACTTAATTTATAAATAAAATATTAAATTTGTTTGACAATCTATATTATAATTGTTTTGAGTAATCTAATTTTAAACAATTACAAATTTCCAATTTATTAAATGCTCTTTAAAATTAACTTTAATTTAGTTTAAATTAATCCTAACGTAACTTTTAACTAAGATAGTTTTTTGTTCATGCAACTTTTTAACATAACACTAAATTAATTTTACAAGCCATTAACTTTAATTTAATTTAATTTAAAAAAATATATTAACTTATTCCTGTCAATATGCAAATTGGATAAAATGGTCTCCGCGGCATTTCACGAAAATTCTCCACTTTTCCGCTTTTTCGACGACGAGAGAGATGTCTCGTCCACGCGACAGCGAGTACGGTGGGCGGATCGATGACCTTGAATCTCGTAACAGTGTCTCACGCTATGAGTCACGCAGCGAATCGCGACTTTCAGAACGGTGAGACGGCGCGATCGATGCCGGAGGAGGACCGGGAGTAGTTTCCGGAAGAGGAGCTTTTCCCCACTCGTAAATTAATGTGAGTCATCTCCGGGTCCACGCGCACGGAAGTCCGCGCGAGAAGTTTAGCGCGAGTTCAGTTTCTTCTTTCGCACGGTTACGCAATGCAGCGCGCCAAAGTTCAGCGGTGGAGGGGACCGCTCCCGGCGAATCGCCACTCGTCGAGATTGCACAAAGTTTTTGCGCGATTCCCTGAATCGTTTGTTTGTCTCAGTGATAAGTTAAATCCGACTCAGGAATTTTATCTAAATCGCATACGTGTGCACGAAATTATCAAATAGCTCTGTGCTTGTATTTTGTGATATTAGTATACGATTCGATAATTTTTCGATACTGCGTTTTCAATATTAATATTTGGTACTTTAGATTAACTTCACTAAACATACATTGTTTTTATATACTTCGATGTAAATTCTATCATCACCTTATCCAATGCTATTAGTCTTAAATATGTCTTTCCTGTTTTTAAAATTATTTTATTTTATTTTTCCATTAATCAATCTTGATGAACAATTTTCTTAATTTATATTATTTGATGTAAATAATTAATTTGTTATTCTTTAATTAATTTCTGTTTATTTAACTTAAATCATTATTTTTAATTAATAACTACCAAATCAATCTTAATGTCATCTTCTTAATTTTTATATTTAATTTAGCTGGATTGCCCCCATTCTCATTTTTTTATATAAAATAATATAGAATGTTTATTTACTTCCAATTATTTAATTATATTTATTATATTAAGATCTTCATTTTTATTTTATATTTATTCTAATAATTAATTCAATATTTATTTTTAAATGTAGATTTTTAGATGCTTTTCAATTTTAACATTATTTTAAAATGTAATTGTTTACCTAATGTCTTATAAAAGTTTCAAGAAATATGAAATTTGATACATCCGCATCTATTTCCATCAAATATATCTCACAGGAAACTCTGATTGTATTTTTATTCGTTTTTCAAATCACTTCCTCACTTGTCGCTTTCACGGTAGCCACTTCGATATACTTTTAACAGCAATTTTATTTTTAGAAATTTACCATATAAATTATTCATAGATATTAAATTAGAGTAATGACATTCAATTGTACATTAGCGAAGTATGATGGAAAGAAACGCGTGACCCGGTGCGAATAGTAGATAACGCACGTGGCTGTTCAAGTATTATTATCGCGTGTTCGTACTTGCACACATAGTAACCTAGTCGAAGAAAATAGTCGTCGATCGAAGTTCTTTCCATCCAACGGAGCGTGAACGTCGCCGTCGCCTTTGCTTTAGGTATTCGTTTCCCTATCACCGGTTTAATGTCGATTGTTTGCTTTTAAGATAAGACCGACCAACGGGAGACCAGTTCCGTCGTGCGCGCGGTCCCGAGCCTGTAGAATGCTTTTGTGTCGAATGTACAGAGTGCAATTGCGACATTCCAGCAGGACGCGGCTGACCTATTCACTTGTCTGTCAACCGTGAACTTTGCGCTTAATCGCCTGTTGCTACATCTTTTTATAGTTCTATTAATCGCATTCATTAAGTTGATAATCCGTCGATAAAACACAAGATTGACTTGTATCGCACGCGGAATTCCATATAAGAGATATTCCAAAACTGTTTATAAATCTCAATTTTCGTACGAATGAAAATCATAGAAATAGCCCGATATGCTCTTCTGTTTTTCTTCAAACGAATTTTTAGATAATTCTTATGTTACATAATAATTGGAAGAGCGTGCACATGTAATTATATTCCCCAAAAGAGTGAATAAAATATAGAAAATAAAAATGTACTTAGGTTTTTGTTATTTTATTCCATCTAAATCAAATACGTATGTGAGTCTAGTTCTTGAATTTCTCCGTCATTCCTAATTTATATTTTGCTTTTCTGCAAATATTATCGCATTATCCACAAAAATGTGTATTGAGCTTACAGTGTATGAGCTCGGGTTCGTAGATTCTCGCGGATCAGTGATCTATGCGAGAAAAATTGTATTAGTTTATTTTTTAATAAACTAATATTGTATATGAAAAGAGATTAAAAACAGATTGGAAAGATATTGTTGCGATGGCTGTGTCAGACTCATTGCACCATCTAACGTTGAGAGTGTCAACTTTGTGCAATGTAGTTACAGTTTTCTGCAGTACCTTGGTTCTCGAGATTTATTAATATTTAAATAGAAAATAAAAAGGGTGAAAATTTTCATAATTATTATTTTCATAAAGTTTGGATTCAATAAAATATCATATTCCAATAAATATAATTGTAGTTTTTTCCGAAGTTAAGTTTTTAAGTCACGTTTAAAGTTTTTATTGTAGGTTTTTATTTATAATTTAAAAAACATTTGCAACTTAATAATTTAATTACGTATACTTATGATTTAATTCAGTAAAATATTTTATTATTTATTATTATATAAATATTATTAATTATATATTAATTAATATACGTTCTTGATTTTATAATTAATATAATTAATGTATAATTAATATTAATTATACATATATAAT
>QKQZ01004504.1:0-76611 GCA_003595255.1 Solenopsis fugax | reverse complement strand
TATATTTGTTATTATTGTTGGCGTACACGAGCCTAGATATTGTATTGTTTTTTGATGATTATAATAATATATATTGTATATTATAATATCAACATTTAAAATGCTAACATGTTAATTACGTATTTAATGGTACAATGTAATTGTTCATATCATTTTTTCGATTAGAATTAGACGAATTTCACGAATGCAAAATAAGTTAAACTTCTGCTATAAAACGTGTCTCGGGACTTTGCCAATCGGATTGTAGGATCCGAAATTGCAATGAAGTCCCGCAATCGAAAATCCAACGGAAATATCGTTAGCTCGCATTCTGTGCTTTCTTCGCACCTTTCTCGGTCCTTTTTTCGGCGCCTTTTTCCACCCCGACGGTACTTCCGGCCTTATCCAGTAGCCCGTGCACGGACATCTAATCGAAAAGGAGACGACGGGTTCCCGAAAATGGGTTCGTATTTTTTTTTCCGCCCTCGCGAAAGCCAAAGTGCCAAAGATGGAGAACGGTATGCCTATCTAACAGCGAGGAAGCTAGGTTAAACGAGAAGGGGGGGCCAATCAAGTCAGAACACACACAGTGGATTCGGAAACGAAGCAATTTCTCTTCTAGCCACGTTGCGCACTTTTACTCTCGCGGCCCCTGTCCCTCCTTCGTCCCTCCCCCCCCCGGCTTCCGACCAACATCCCACACTCACGGTTGCCACCCCCGTTCGCCGGTAATCGACGTGCACGATGGAATTTCTTCGGTCGCGGGCGAGAAAAAGGAATTTTCCTCGAGATAACGACCGGAGTTCTTCGAGAGGAGCGCACCCTCCGAGAAAGAGAACGAGAGAAACGGGGGGAGAGGGGGGGGAGAGAGGGAGAAAGAGAAGCACAAGCGGAGAAACCGGCCAACCAGCAAGAAAGCGAGACGCTCGCCATTAGCGCCTCCGTCCACAGCGTATAAAGGAGAGGAGGAACGTGCAACGCGGCGGCCATCGTATCGCGCCGAAGGGCGCACGCGAGAATGCGTGAAACGCATCGGGTCGAGGCACGATGATCCCCAGATGCCTTTGTATGGGCCGAGCACGCCACGCGGGACGTATCTTGATTTAGGACCGGGGATGCGCTTAGCGGCGGATGCGATCGCGACCGTGAGCCTCGAGCGTGCGGAAACGCGACTGCAACTTGCAGAAGAAATAATTTTTCCTTCCGGTGATTTAGCGCGTCGCTGCGAGACAATTTTACTAACGTACACGCTTAATTAAACCATATTATATCTAATTAACTCATTTGCACTCGTATTGCCTTCGAAATTAACGTGAAACGGATGGATTAAAAAAAAAAAGGGAGATTTTATATCTTCCCGGTAAACAATTAATTTTATTTTTTTTGGAGTAAAACGAGCCCGTGATAACCGTGATAAATATACATTAGATTTCGGTCTGACGTCGAAAAGAAAATTTCGGCACGCGCTCAGGCACGTCTCGCATGAAAAATTCCGGCTACGCCAATGTGGGCTCATTTAGGTACAACTCTTAATTAGTGCCGACTCGGCGCAACGGGAGGCGCAGTTCCGATGGCTTACGTGAGCCGCAGGAAAAACGACGTCGGTATCAGACGCGGAATGCCGGATTCTCTATGTATGTACAACAGTAAGTTTCGTGCGTGTATCATATAACCGTGAAACGTATATTATATCTGTCTTCACATCGCACCTGTCAAGCGAGCTGAAATACCTGCGGACGAGCGATATACCGTTCATTAGGAAACGTTTCCTCGCTACTCAAACTTTTCAGTCTGCCCACCCCATTCCATTTCTTCCATTAATTATATTGTTCCTTCAGAAAAATTATGTATTTCTCAGTATATCTTACAATAATAAATTAGTCAACTTAAACTAATAAATGACTTACATTATAAATCGCACGAGACTAATGAGAAGTGTAAATGCACAGAAAAAAATGTTTTTTACATTCAAAGAGCTTATTAGCGTTTGAAATATCATTCGAGCAACATTATCTACGCGTTAAAAAATTTATATGCTATTATACATCACATTGCTGGTAAGAATTACACAAAAATAACGTGGAGAAAATTCTTCTCTTCACGTAAACAAATTATGTCTGATATAAGATTATCAAATTCTTCCAAGAAGATTTTATATTCTAGCTTATATATGAAACAATGAATTGTTGATTTGATACTAATTTTTTATTTATGTGCAACGAAATTATATCAGCTTGTGAAGTCACTCTGCTGGTCCGTCTGCAAAAGTCGTCCGCTTTTACATCACGGCGCGCCACGATCGATCCATCGGACCTATGAAATTTCCGTGAAATCCCGGCGTAGAATTTTCCGCGTAACTTTTACGCAGACTGATTGGCGCTGGCCAATATTCGATGGAGAAAAAGCGGCTGCATTCTCGGCGACCGCCGCTGAAGCCGCGGCTTCCGAAAACTTTCTCGTCGCGTCCGATAAAAAGTTCGTACCGCGAAGTGACGAGGGGCGGCGGGGAATGATGAAATTCCCTATGAAATCTGATTCCGGCCAGCCATTATTGCGAATTTGCACAAACGAAGGAAGTGCAACGTGACGTCGTGTACCGACTATTTACGTTTAACGACTCCTGCGACCGTTCGCGGCGCCGCCGGATTGTACGCTGTATATCAAAGGTGTGCGCTGGCACGAGCGATATTGCAACTTTTATTACCTACTATTACGTATTACCTACTGTCGTAGTAAATTACTCCGGATAGCACTATGAGTAACGCCACGAATTTCAGTGGAAGGTTGTAATTGAATTGGTCAGTACGAAATCAACACGAGAGTCTATAATTTGTGAAACTCGAAATAGCCATTAGAATGTGTTTCAGAATAAACCTACGCTCTGTATGTTGTAACAATACAAATTTGCACTGAGGGAAAAATTACTAAATTTTAATAAATATTTATTCGAATAGTACTAATGAAATATTTACTAAATGTAAATATATATTTATTTAGTACAAGAACTACTATTTTAATTTAATTGCAATTTTTTCTTAGAGTAAATATTTGTGCACCGCAAGTAAATATTGTATTAGTACTATATTCGAATAAATATTTATTAAAATTTAGCAATTTTTTCTCTCAGTGTGTACGCTGAGAGAAAAGTCGTCAATTTGACTAAATTTTTCAACTTTGATACAAAATTTCTTTAGTTCAAATATTTACGTATTTATATATTTAACTTAAATATACATAAATACTAAATAAATTTTGTCAAGTTGAAAAATTTAGTCAAGTTAACAATTTTTTTTCTCAGTGTATAAAACACTCCTCAATATTATATACAAGTGTTAAGATTTGAAAGTATCTTTCTTATTTCGATATTTCTGTGTAATTCTTACCAGCAATGTGATGTATAATAGCATATAAATTTTTTAACGCTTGGATAATATTGCTTGAATTTCAAACGCTAATAAGCTCTTTGAATGTAAAAAACATTTTTCCATATAATACATTCTAGAATAGAATTATTTCTCCACGATATATTATCGTCGTAACAAAAATAATTTGTTATTTTCGGGTTGTTTTCGTTTGTAAATATATTTTCCGCGAAATTATTTTTGTTAAAAGTTGTGTTTTTCTGGATATTATTTCTCGATCGTAAATATATATCCGTAGATATACCGATGTGCTTTCTCGCAGGCGACGCTCATTGGTATCGCTCCTATATGAAAATAGCAATCAATGTAATCGATATCCTGGCAAAGTCTGTCGACGATTTTAATTTAGCTGCAGTATGTTAAAAATATCAACGTGTGGAGAAATCGCACGACTAACAGAATAATCGTGCAATCCAGGAAATCAAATGACATCGATTTAATCTCATTTCCGTTTAGGAAACGGAATTAAACGTAGCTTTAATGTAGATTAGTTTCATCGCATTATCGCGGTCCTTAAAGAAAGATTAACCGCGCGCTTTTTCTATAATTAACCGCAAAATTAATTTCAACGTTTTCAATAAGATATCCCCGACATAATCGCGTAGCGCATAGCATGCGCGCAAATGCGCTCGCCGGGACCGCAAATTGCCGTTACGACGTTGAAGATTTATGCTTTAATAATTATTGTGACATCGGCGCTCGCGTGTGTAAAGCCAATCAATGCAGGTGCGTGTGTACGTGGTGTGTGTTGTGCCAGGCTGCGCGCGGATGTGCGGATGGACGAGAGCGACGTACGTACGTACGGACGGACGGACGGACGGACGGGGCAACCGCAGTATGCGAGGAGAGCAGTGAAGCCCCCCCCAATGGATATGTGCGCGAGGAGGGTCCTCGGGGCCTCCTTAGAAGGGGGGTTATCCCCACCGTTCAAGATGGCCACCTCGCATTCCTCCATCGGTCTGGACATGACCGCGCCGCCTCGCGCGAGATCAACCACCGTTCTAAGTTCAGGATTTACGCCGCTTCGAGTTACGCGAACGAAGGACTGACTGACCGGTTTACTAGATAAGCCACGGACAGACTGTGCGTAAACTTTGAAAAATCTCACGCGTGAACAGACACCGCTGTCCGTGTAATCATCTATGTGCGCGATTATTTCGTTATGCTCGTAGAAAAGCATTTACGCTGTTTCGTATCATCACATATTTTCTATGAAGCAGACGGATGATTGCTTCTAAAAGATTTTAATTGCGCTAAATCCAGCGCGAAATCAGGCACGATCTTACGATTATAAATTAATAAGAAAATGAAAGCGTTATAAGGAATAAAATAGCATTATAAATAAAAATTAAGTGCACTGAGAGAAATCGTTTGGTAGTATAGTGATCAAATGAGTTTTATAGTTACTGGTACCAACAATTTTGTTACATTTAACAAAAAAAACCAAAAACTTTTTGTAATTTGTTGTATGAAAATAATTATTTGGTTAAGACTACAAATTGGTCAGAACAACTATATATTTAGTAACTATCACTATAAAATTCATTTGATCACTAATCAACCAAACTTTGGTTGATTTTACAAAACATTTCTCTCAGTGTGTCGAGCACATTTTATTTTTTATTTTGCGAGCGACACGTGCCCAAAGTTTCTCTAACTTCTTAGCAGACTCTACATATAATACCAATGAAGTATTTTTGCTTCTGGCACCTCAATATATTCAACAGACACTTGAATGAATTGTGAGAAACTCGTTGCGCACCGGACTTTCCGTAAGTACTCCGGAACGATGCGATCGCAGCTGGGACTTTTCCCGCGCGCGGCGGGTCTGGCAATATCATTAGCAAGTGAAAGAAGTAAATCGTTTAAGGTCCGTCGCGCCGGTTTCGTTTATGGACGCGCGGAGAAGACGCGGGCGGGCGTGCGCGCGGAAGAGACGGCGCGAAGACTCGCGTAAAATTAGACTTTCAAACGGCGACTTGGAAACTTCGTAAGAGAGAAAGAGAGAGAGAGAGTAGCCTCGGGTCAGGAACCGATCTGTTTCGATCACCGCGTCCCCGTGAAATATACGTGCAAGAGCCGCTGGCGTATTTTTATCCGGATCGTGAAATTTCTTTACGCGACTTCGCCCGAGGGAAACCTATCGGTGAAACTGCCGGCAAATTCGCCGTGAAACCTTTCTCTCCCGACCGACCGAATTAAGAAAGGAGTATGTCCTTCAGAAATCCACGGGATTTTCAGAATCTAACTGAAGGACATTCGAATAAACCCCGTTTTTTTTCTGCAAAGCTTGTCAAGCTAAGAGTAGTTAAAGTTTAATTGGATTTTTACTTTAAGTTTTTTTTAAAATTATTTCGTATTGATCATATTTCGAATATTACCTTGACTAAAGGAAAGACAATCCATCATGTGCAGACTCAAAGTTAACGTGTAGAAAAGTGCATTTTTCTACCTTGCATAGAAAAAAATGACTATCAAATCAACAATTCATTGTTTCATATATAAGCAAGAATATAAAATCTTCTTGGAAGAATTTGATAATTTTGATCAAACATAATTTGCTTACATGAAGAAACAAAATTTCTTTATGTTAGCAAATTATGTCTCTTTGAGATTATAAATACTTCCAGGGAGACTTTATATTCTTGCTTATATATGAAACAATGAATTGTTGATTTAATACTAATTTGTTTTCTGTGTGGACTGTCAAAAAGAGGAACGGATACACTACACACTGTTTCGCACATTTACATTAATTTTAATAAATTATCCGGCGGGATATGTATTTTTCCAACATTTATCATTGCCAAACTTTATTGTAAAATAATAAATAATTATAATATGAATGTGTATGTGCTGCGATAATTTCTCATACGATTATTCGGCGGAACTTCTAAGGACCATTTCGTAGTCTGTATACGAGGACGAAGAGAGTGCATCGCGCGTTCGCTGAATGGCTGCTTTTAGTATCTCGTCGAACGAGCAGTACTATAGTGCGCCCCGAAATTATCCTCGCTAATTGCAACGAGAAAGCGCGTTAGATGCGTTCCGTTATTAGCGCTGGAAATGTCGTCGCGGCACTACTTTGCATCGATTATTTGCAAATACGCTTCGAAATACCGACATGCATATTAAGTTTCGTAAAATTATTTTTTTAAAAAATATATTTTATTTTTATTTTACAGTCCTAATTTTTTCTCTAATTTTTAAAATATCTATCCAGGAAAATGCATTAATTCTTGGATCAACTTGGGAAAAGCATTACTAAGTAACATTTAATATTTTAAATTACAATCAATCTTAAAATCAAGTAAAATAAAACTGATAAAAAGTTAACGTATCGATGCATCAAGAGCGTCAGAATAATTCACGGCGGTTAGCGTATTGTCAAGAAGTGATCCGAACTATTGACATCTCCGAAGAGAATATCGGACAGCATCGATACTTTCGAGCGTTTCTAATTCGACGTCACTCGCTGCCACCAGGATGCTCGCGTATTTCAAACGCGAATATTATTCTCGGCCATGGCAGAATATCGGTAAACCACTTCTCTACCGTCCTTACGTCTCGCAGGGAAGGTAAGTTTCCGCGTGAAACGTTATGTGCGAGACAGAAAAGCCTTTCCTCCTCGACAGGAAGAAAAATATTTCATTCTTTTGTCAATCAGTTCTTGCTTTGCGAATATACTTCACTGGTAGCTTGATCATGTGTATTCTTTGATGTCGAGATGAATGAACGACGTAGAACTGATCATTTATAATACTACGTAAGACCTGTTATTCAATATTATCAGACAAATCCACTGTTACTAAAATAATTCATGCGACAATATTTAATTTATAATTAAATAAATGAATTTTATAATGATAGTTACTAAATATATATTTGTTTTGACCAAACAATTTGTAGCCTTAACCAAATAATTATTTTCATACAACAAATTACAAAAAGTTTTGTTAAATGTAATTAAGTTTTCCGTACCAGTAACTATAAAATTCATTTGATTATTCCAAACGATTTCTCTCAGTATATAAGTCAATGTAAAAATTAAATCAAAAAGCTTTTAATTAGCGACGTTCACAGCAAAGTTTGTAATTTTGTTTCTTCGAACGGAGGAAAGCAAAACAGAAGTTTTATATAATGACAGTAGAATGTTACACGGAAACACAAAATACATAGCATAGCATTTTCGATGGTACTGCGTGTGACACTGCACTTCGAATCAAACTTTAGTTATCTTGACTTGGATAATGGAAGAGTGACACGCGTGTACAGATAGATAACTTCTCCATTCGATGGAAATAGGGCGAAGTCTGAACAAACATCGAGACCAACATCCCATACATACATTGTAGAGTCAATTTTAAAGTTCTCTCTCTCTCTCTCTCTCTCTCTCTCTCTCTCTCTCTCTGGCGCGAAAGAACATCTCTTATCCGAAAATTCCAAATTTCGGGTTGCGCGATTCCTTCCCGGACTTTACGGTCGATTCTATCCTTTGTATGAAATATTCGAGGATGCAACGGATATTTGGATAATAATGATCCTGAGTTACGTCGGCATCTTCGAACCTGCACCGCCCGCCAATCATCGGTCTTAACGATCCACCATTCGCATTACGTACCGTAGACGCGTATGTTACACGCGCCGCCATTAAACGCACGTGGGACCGACGCGAGTGGAACCGAGACAAAGAGACCGTAGAACGGAGTTTATTACACGTACTATAATATAAGTGTCTGCATATGTCGCAAGAATATAAAGAAAAGGGTTGACAAATAGAAATGGACACGTATGAAATACCTGGAAAAAAATAGCGAAAGAGAAATACAAGAATATAGTAGAAACATATATTATTAGATACAGGAAGTACAGACTAAAAAGAAAGAAGTAATTACGAATTATATGAGAAAAGTTATAATAAATGTTGTACAGATGTTTTCAACAGGAAATACGAAATATATATATATATAAGGTCGAATTTCGAACTTCTCATCTCGTATACGCTTCTCGTCCCCATTGCCGATGCGATATCGAATAAAAGCTATAATTCACCCATCTAAGTACGGTTCAATAATGAATTCTCTCATTACAGATTCATATCTCTTGTCAATTACACGTAATCCACATATCTCTCGCGCGGCATCCCGCCGCGCCTTCGCTTTTGCCGCCCCACGGATTTATTCACGCTCCACTCGTTGCGCAAATATACAGTATCAGACGAGTCCCGGCGCCCTTCACGATGCTGCGTATCCGGTCGACGCACATATATCTGCCGGTTGCACAACACCCGCAACTTGTGTGGTGGCTACAGGATTATGTCCTGACCCTCCCCTCCCGTCACAGCCCCCTCCTCCCTCTTGCGATCCCGTCCGCTACGCTAATGCGTCCGATTGAATATTCGAGGGTGCGGCGGCGAAGGAGGAATCCCACCTCGTATCCGAGACACCAACAAGGGTCCCAAAACGTTAAGACCGACTCTCTCTCTCTCGTGCTCTCGAGCGGTCCATTTTAAATGCACGGGAGTCGTTGCAGGCGCCACACACAGCAATGAGGGAGAAATGATGGTCGGGGAGAGGAGGGAGGATAGTAGTCATGCCGCTTGGATTATCGTTTATTGGTGTACTCTACGGGGCCACTCTCATCTCTCCCTGCGATCTAGGCGCGTATAGATATATCTAGGACCATACAGCGTATACGTTCTACGTGGTTAAGCACACGTGCCCCCGATATTCGAGATCCCCCAATCTCTCCCTTCTCCCGTCCCCCTTTCAGCGTTCTACCAACGGTGCACCAGACCAGAGCAAACATTCTAACGCGAAATTGGTTTTTGAAAATATTGAATGGTTAGTCGCACCGTGGCGAAACGGGGGAGGGTGGATGAGCATGTTTTTCTACGCAAGCACCGTAAGAGCGCGAACAGATTTCGAGAGGGTGATCTTTTTGCTGGAAAAAAAAAAAAAAATGGGGAGGGTTTCCACGGCGATGTCGCACGTATGCCGTACGTGGAAAACGCCCGATAACACAAGTGAAATCGGCGCAGTGATCGATATTACGGGTCGCCGGGTATGCCCTATCGCGTTTTGTTCTTGTAAGGTGCCGCCGCGTAAATCCCACCCACCTAGCCCCATCTCTCGTCGCTCGCCAAGTGATAATCGGATTTCGCGTACAAGGCGAATTCGCGGCGTTGCCTATCGTCGATGAAATTTCGAGGGTGAGTCGTTGAATCTAAAATATTCTTTTGGGTATACGAATTTTTTTTTAATAATGAGTATTAGAGCGAAGACATGAAAGAGGAAAGAAAGAAGAAGTAGATGCACTTGTAAGAATAAACAGGTCCTAATTCATTTATCCTTTACGTAATTTGTGTCCAAAAATTATATACGATACGAAAAAAAATACCCAGAGTACAGATCATAATATAGAGAGAAAAATAAATTTTGTTGCATCGTTAATGTGATTTAATGATTATAAAGATCTAGCTTTAAAACCAAATTTGTTCTCGTAAAAGTGCAGTTCTTATATTCTTAAATTGGTAAATATTAATTGAAGAATATTAAGGAAATTCTATTTATTAAATATTAATTGAAATCGTAAATTTTTGCGTGTGAAATATAGCATAAATGCTTTATTTAATATATCGGTACTAATTGAATTTTCACTAAACTAAGTTATCTATGGCAAAATTTGAAAAGACAATACGTTATGCGTGCGTCATACGTCATTTATGCATAAACATATTTTAGCTTGTCATTAATTAGAAAGCGCAGTTTCGAGCGAGCAAAATTATTTTAATGTAATTTCGCGCATCGAAGGATACAGTTGGGATTTGGGGAGGAGGGTGCGGAAAGTCGCGGTGTAAAATCGATCGCGGCGAAATTCGAATCGGGGTTGGCTCTCCGATAGTATCTCTCCGTGAAACGCGGTGATTTATGGGCGTATTGTGTATCTAGTATGGAAATTTTTTTCGAGGCGAGAAAAGCGGAGCGTCAGGGGTGTATATCACCGGCGAGAGTGCCGGGCGTGCTAAATGACGCCAGCAAGCTAGCGGCGCGGATGACGAGCGCAAGAAATGCTGTCGATAAAATTTTTATAAGCTCGGTCAGTTATCAGCCTGAAAAAAATGCGTCGGACGAATTAAATGCAATTATTGTAATTTTTCGGATTTAAAAAAGGCTGACACAGAAGTTAACGCAACATTAATATCGAATTTTAGAAATATGATACTTTCAAATGATGTAAAGAATAAGAAATTATATCTGTGAGCATCTTTGCAAATTAATTCGCGAGAAATGCGAATTAATTATGCTTAATAAGATTACATTATTATTATTGATTCAATAATATAATTTTTTACCTAATTCATAGAAACTTACACGATTGTAATTGCGAATAAAGATCAATTTGTAAGTAACAATATAGATTTTGTAGGTTGTAACTGAAGATCGATCGACATCGTCGACATCTCGTAATTTCCTAGACACTTGATCGACAAACTACCTACTTTTTCCGAGCGTTTCTTCTAACCACGGTCGCGCTAGCGGAAAGAGGAAAAGAAGACGACGGATTTCGACATTTCTTACTGCGTAAATTCCTCGCGAACCGGTTGAGGATCCCAGGATTTATATATCGCATAGAGGGAGGCGTCCCGCCGTGGAAGAACGCGAGTAAGAAAACGCAAAAGCGCCAAAGCGAGTTGAGTGTCGCACAATTCCTCGCACTATCGTCGCAATGTTTTTTTAACACATAACGTTTCCAGATTAAGAAAATTAAACGTTAAACTTTATAATTTTTATTAAACTTCATCAAAATAATTGTATAATCTCTTAACTTGCGTTTGTTATTTTGTTATACGAAGAATTGAACGCAGATAAATGTATATCTATTCTTTTCTAAGAATTGAGAACAAAATACATATATTTCATTAAATACTGTTCTCATCAGGAGCACTAAGAGGCGGCAGCTCGTCTATAAATTCGCGACTGACCAATATAATCACCAATCAGTCTCTCGAGATTCTCTGAAATCCCGGTATTACAGGTATCGACTCATTTAATTCGATCGTGTCATTACGCGCGTAACACAGTGGCCGTTACACTTAATAATGCCATCCGGAGATATCCGGGAGCCTCATGACCAATCGGAGTCCCTTACACACAACGGACTCACAAAGGACTATCCGGTCATCTCGAATCTCACCAGAAGGTACCTCCCGGACAGCCGAGAGCAGGTTGATGCCTGATCGCCGGCCGGATCGGCCAGGCCGATAGATCGGTCGGTCGATCGATCGATCGTTCGGTCAGCGGACGGACGGGTGGACGGAACCTCGATCCCAGGCTGTAATCTTACGCGCGATGCCGAAGAGAGAGGAGAGGAGAATGCGTAATTCACACCCCCGCGGCTGCGGGGTGAGGGCTCGGGAGAGTGGCCGAAAGAGAGGAATATCAAGGCGGTAGTGTGGAAGACCGCAGGGACGCACAACAAGCTTCAGAGACCCTAGAGTTAGGTTCATGCTTAACACTTGCACGCGACATTTATAGTTAATGCTCCTCGTGTTAGTTTTCTCTTATTGTTGCATAATCTTCAAGAGACATGTAGAGACAAAGAGAAAATTCTCGATATTTATACTGCATTTGTAGTACGTTACATTAGATTTAAATGATATTTTTATCATGACATTTTTATCATAATATGCAGAACAAAATCCTTTTTAGACATCGCATGTTAATGGGAAATGTCAGTGGAAAAAATACTCCCAGAAAAATAGAAATGTCATGCCCCAGAAACGTCAAACATAAAAGTATAATAGTACAGTATAATAGCATCATATGAATTACACATGATACATACAAATTTGAATGTAAACGCTAAATAAATTCCTGGTGACTTGTGGTTGCATTAGAGGAAAAACGAAATAAGAAAATATACAAAATGTGAATGTTCGAAATATATATACACACAAATATGTGTGTGTGTGTGTGTGTGTGTGTGTGTGTGTGTGTGTGTGTGTGTAAATATAAGTGCAGTTGTCATTCAATTTAATTATTTATACTCGGACATATTTCAGATTTAGAAAAAATAAAACGAAAGATTTAAATAATGAGTACATAGATAGACTTTAAAATAATACGATAAGCTTAGTTTCCATTAGAACCATATACCTATCATCAATAATCATTTCAAAATAATGAGCTCATAAATATAGTTAATGTATAACAGATAGTAGGTCTACCAATAACATTATTAATCACTTTTCCACAGCGTTCTGATACGATTGAACAATAATCAATCGCAATTCGTATTTAATTCAATAACTGTAACAATGATGTGTGCGTATATTTTGTTGTTAAATAATTAAATAATTAAACACGAGCTTGAACTAATATTCGTCAAAATGAAATTGACCTGATTTGCGGCCGATACATAGTTTCGTGATGTTATTTTAATATAAAGATAAGCGTAAGCCAGTTTATAATCCAATAATATTGTAATGCGAAAAAGGCTAATAGCAAAATTGACTCAACAATGCGAATGCCAACAAATCTTCTTTCATGCACCATCGAATGTCGAAAACCACTTTAACTACGTGCTACCAGTTTCTCCTGACATATACCAGCGATCTTCGTTCAGGGCCTGTGAGTCCCTTGACATCGAGGCCTGTGGATGATCCAGGCCTGAAAGAGATAGGAAGGAGAGAGTCGAGGTGAAAGGAGAACGGCGAAGGAGAAAGAACCAGGGAGACGAGAAGATCGCGAGATGTGAAGTGAGAGAAAGGGAAAAAGAGACAGAAGAGAAGGAGGAAGGGTTCTAGTTGGCGGAGGAAGAGAGATAAAATGGGGTTTACTTTGGTTTAGGCGATGGCCTGTAGTGACCTCGAGCTCGGCTCGGATCGACTGCTCGGCTCGAAGAGGAGAGAGACCGAGTGATTGAGAGCGAGAGGGAGAGGAGCTTGCCCAGCCGAGAAACCGGTTCCATCTTTCTCGCAGGCTGCGGCGGCTGCTGCACCTCGGAGACACTGCACTTAGCGTCCTCCGAGGGCACCGTTTGGATCTGTCCGGCGGGGCTTTTAGAGATACGACCTTGCACTTTTTGACAGCCAATCTGGCTTCTAAAATGTTTCGTCGCTGATACGCGAATGTCATCGAGTCTGCAAAGGCGCAACGGAAAAAGTTTAACTTTAATAAAAAAGAAAGTATCACTGTTTTCAGCCTTTAATCTTTTTGCAATTCCAAACGAGTGCTGTTCTTTCCAAGCAATGTTCCTTCTCATGCATATCTTATTCGAGTTGCTTTGCACACAGTTTTGTATAAATTATTTAAACTCAATGCATTGTATTTCGTTTTTCATTTACTTACATGCAGTAGTCGATAAACGTGATTACTTACTTTTTAATCATATTCTTGTAATAATATTCTCTATTCCTCTGTTCCACTTTCTTCTATTTTTAACACAAGAATCGATTCGACTGAAGATATACCATACGAATTCAATTTTAATGTTTTACAGACTCTAAAATAACAGTACCGGTATTATTTAATCACACGGACGCGATTTTTATCTCCTTTTTCGATATAAAAAAAATAAAAAAAATATATGTATCGAAAAACGCAGAATGATTAAATACTAGAATTTCCTCGTTATGCGCAGCATCTAATTAAATGTGCATTTAACATGAAAGCAGTTGACCTCGAGAAACCTGATATCAATGTACTTTGAAGATTCTCTATAATATGACATTCTAGATTGTTGTCTCGCGAGAAACCGGATAAAAGCGACCAGTCTTAAGCAAACAATAACGTCATAACAACAGTGTTCAACATCTGCGCAACAAATTTCTTTTCTCTTGAATTAGGAACAGTAATCTAGGATTATATAAGTAACAAATTGCTCCTTGTCATAAGAAGATAAATATTAAATGAACGCGTCACGCATTTGTAAACGCGGAAACTATAAACGAGAGGAGATCGCGCGGAAAGTGAATTGATATTTAAATTAGCGATCGATGCGCGGAACGTCGGCACGATGATTTACTATCCGGAAGCGGTCGGCGGGCGGTGAACATCTGAGACACCGAAGAAGCGGATAATAACGGACCGGTCGACGGTCGCGAGCACGAGGACGACCTTAACCCTTAAACCGCGTGTGCGGCGCGTACTGTTACGGGGCTCGCGGAAAAATTGAAACGTGAGAAACAGGTTTCCTGCACGACGAGAGGTCACCCGCGTCACTGTTTCGCGCGTAAAGGCGCGGCCGGAGCGTACGAGGTCGACGCGGCAGCGAGGCGGAAAGCTCAGAGATCTCGGCGGTGACACGTCACGTCGATATCACATTTCTGAAGGCACTACCAACAGTTAGGGTTTCGTGCCGCGTATTGTACGTTGTACATATTGTTCTTACACTGAGAGAAATATTTCGTAAGTTAGACCAACGTTTAGTTAAATAATGATCAAATTTTATAGTTGTAATTAGTAAATGTGTAGTTGTTTGGATCGAAAAATCTGTAGCCTTAAACCAAACAATTGTTTTTATACAACTTATAATCAAATGGTTCGTTAAATGTAACTATCTTTTGGCACCCGTAATTACAAAAAATTCATTTGATTAATATTTTTCTCAATGTATATAGGGTAAAAATCGCCTATTATGGGATAGGTTCCTAATATGAGATAACGAAGTTTCTGCTACATTAATAAACGCATGTGGTTGGTAAACATCATAAACTTATTACTCTTAGGGTAAAATCTATTTAGTAGAAAATTCATTATTAGATCGTGCGTGCAGTCGTTGAAAAAAAAATTTGTTTGAAATTGGATGTTGTCAAGATTTATTGAGATGAGTCTTTAAACCTTGTTTATTATAAAATAAACAAATATTTGATGATAAATTCTACATGCAGTGATAGAATAAAGTATTAATAGAAAAATACGGGATGTGGTGATTTGCTTAATTATAAATATTAGATTTGATGATCGTGAAACCGCAAAGCGTGGAACTCATAATATGAGACACTCAAAAATCCCTATTTATTATTGCATATTCTGACTTCGAGAACTTTCCAAAATGCTATAATAAAGTTTTTCATTGAGGACTTTCGAATTATGAGACTTGAAAATTATGGCCTTCAGCATTAGCAGATGAGACTTTAAAATATCTCGAAGAAAATACATTTTGGAGAAAAATGTTATGTACAAAAGTTTTTGAGCTATTTGATTGGTCAACTAGATTTTGAGTCTGGAGCTCCTAATTTAAACCTAGTCCAAGTCGATAAGACCTATTTCATATAAAAAAAACCTTTGTATCTCATATTAGGAACCCTGTTTTTAAATTAGCAAAATCGGCAATTTTGATAAAAAATTTTATATACAACAAAGTATAACTATTATTGATTGCTAACTTTTGGCGATAAAACTTAAATATATTTACTATAATTTGGATATAAAAATAGGAGTTAATGGTAAAAATTAAATAAATTATAAGCCTTTAAAAAAAGGTATCCCGCAATAGGCAACTTTACCCTATGCTTATAAGACAGTATAGGATACAAATATCCCATAACAATAGCATTGCAACATTATCTTAAAATATTTTCTCAAGCTCAATTGATTTAAGCGATTATATGTTGCATTAAAAATCTGCAATCTGAGTTTCTTAATATTACGAATTTTTAAATCGCGACGAAGAAGGAAGGTTGTAAATTGATAAATGACGCAATGTTATTTTGAACCCCTGCGGTTCCTTTCTCTGTAATACTTGCACTGTTACAAATTTGGAGAGTTGTGAAAGCGAATAATTAATTCAACGACAGCGTTCCCAGATACGCTCGATCGATTGGCGAAAGCCGACACCGCCACTTACGGGAACAGCTGCAAGAAGCGGTAGGTACAACAAGAAGATCTCACAGTAACGGAGATGCGGAAATGCGCGCTGCCCTACGACCATTGTGCTGTAAATCGCAGATTTCTATGTATGCGATTATCGGCTGCGAAATATCATTCTCGTCGGTTATATGTCGGCGTGGACTTCTCTCTTGGCCGGCTATGCTTTTCCAGCGTAATATCTTCCAATACTTGTTTGACGCGAACTTTCCATTCCGGCCGAATGCAGCTTCCCACGATACGCCGGCGATACATGGCATTCTTTCGGTCACAAATTTTCTGATGAATCTCGTCGAGTTTCGCTTCGCAAAATTTGATAAATCGCAACTTTTAATATTATACGTGTTAGCAACGGAATTTCAATCTAAAAAGTTTTATTTCAAATCGGTGAAACACTAAAATTATCAAGATTATATTTTATGCTTTTGTTTATTTATAATTCTTGATACGCGCGGCAGTGAAACAAACACAATTAGGAAAACAGATTCTCTGTATTTAGACATTGGTACTCTGTCATATTTCTTCCTGTTAGTTAATAGCCTCAGCAATTTTCTTCTTTCTCAATCAATTTTTCTCAATCAACGATATCTACATACATTCGTTTGACTTCTCTCTCTCAATTCTACCGAACGTACAAAAAAGATAAATTCATCGAAACGCGACAGTTTTCTCGAAAACACGTCGGAGATTTAAAGAGCAGAGAGAAATTCCTGATAGAGCGCGAGCATCAATTGTCGTTTAATCAGACCCGCGATTGTTAATCTTGCCGACAATGGACACACAACGGTGTCGAATGCAATCGTGCGTCCGGGACATGGCGCCGTAACAATTGCAGCCGCGATAAAAAAAGGAGCTGTGGAAGTAGAGAGGAAAGGGGGAAAGAGGCAATAGAGGACGGGGGGAATGTACGCGCGCTGCCCTTCGCTCCGCCGCGTTATAAATCGCGGATTTCTACGTAGGTGACTGCCGGCCGCGTGTGTACCGTACGTCGGACGTCGGATGATCCATTTAATGCCGCGCTCCGCCATGCGGCATAAATCACGCGCGCGTTATACCGACGTGTAATATAACCGACACCGCGTGCGCAGCATCCCGTTTGCAGTATGCCGAACGAAAGCGGTGCCGTATCGTGCCGTGTCGTACCGTCGTCGTATCGTGCCGTGCTGCGCCGCGCGTTGTGCGCCGATGCCTGCTGCCTGTGCGGCTTTATCGTTGCATCGCGCCGTTGCATCGCGCTCGCGGTCAGAAGGCGCCAACACGTTCCGCTTGTTCCGACTGGAATTTGGAAATGCGCTCGTCCCCGGTCACCTCCTCCGAATTGCGTATGAATTGCTGATGCGAAGCGAAATTGTGAAGAAGCGAAAAAGAATAACTATAAGATATACCGCTCGTACGCGCGCGTCATTATCTGAGAAAATGTCGGAAATTGGAGGGAAAAGAATGCTACTTTATCAGTTTGCAGAAATATCGTGATTATCATACTATAATAGAAATGTAAGATACTATTATTAGTAACTGTATAATAAAAATAAGATTTTTAAAAGTATTCTAAATTCACAAAAAAATACACTGACAAGTAAACCTACCCAAGTGTCACTCTTCGATTTTGATGAAACTTTGCACACTTCTAGGGCGATGAAAAATAATCGACACGTATTTTTTTATATTGACGGTAATTCAGTTTTAAGGGTAGAAACTTTGAATATTTGGGGATGTATTCAATGAGACGCCATTTTGAATCCACCATTTTGATAATGATATTTTCGACATCAAATTTGGATTCAGCGAAAACCCCCACAAAGCCTTCACAATTTAAATTGTTCAATGGATATCATTCAAATCTTGAATACATCCCCAAATATTCAAAGGGTAGTTTCTACACTTAAAACTGAATTACCGCCAATATAAAAAAATACGTGTCGATTATTTTTCATCGCCCTAGAAGTGTGCAAAGTTTCATCAAAATCGAAGAGTGACACTTGGGTTTACTTGTGAGAGAAAAAATTGTAGTAATGGCTATAAACTATAAGGGGACAACCATACAAACTTTGTTAATATAATTATAATATAAAGTGAACTATATTGTAATTATTGCAACCAAGTTAATGGTTAAGAGAACTAATAAAAAATAGTTGTAGTATATTATATAATATAGTAATTACAACTATTTTTTATTAGTTTTCTTAACCATAAACTTAGTTGCAATAACTATAATATAGTCCACTTAACTATATATTATAATTATATGAACGAAATTTGTATGATTGTCCCCTTATAGTTGCAACCACTATAATTTTTTCTCTCAGTGTAGGATGACCTAAACTGTTAAAATCATTATTATTTTGTCACATAAAAAGTGGCGGTAAAATAAAATTGAGATTTTATTTGTCATGTAAAAAATTCTCTTCGACAAAAAATTGTTTTTAGTGTATTTTTAATAAAAAAAATAGAATTTTTAGTTCTTTGCTACAGGATCATCAGTCTTCGCATCAAATGTCATTGCCATGTATCTACGCATGCACCTGAACCTGGTTGACATTACTATAATTAAGACCGATTCGACGCGGGTTTATGGCGACGAGGATGGCGATCTGCTTCGCCGATCGCGTCCACATCGAAGAACATCTAATTGTGACGTGATCGTTGAAATTATCCCACGCGCAGGTGCCTAATCGCCACTGATTTCTTCGAGATCGCCGCGAGTTGTCTCGCATGACGCGCTATACCGGCGTGTCCGTCTCCGTTGATGTCATAAATTCAACGGCGCATCCGGGCATTCCTCGCGTACTCGTCCTCATTCCCCGTATAATTAACGCCGGATGAGTCGGCAGGGGTGAGAGGTGAAAATCCATCAGCGCGGAACGTCGTGCGTGTGTATGGAAGGCCGAAGTGAAATTAACCCCATACACGATCGCCGCCGGTTTTTTATCGGACGTGAGTCGAGGTGAAGTAGGGAATGGGGAGGACGGGGAGTAGGAGAAAGACGCTGAGATAAATCTGCGCGGAGAAGGTGCGATCGATATGTCGTCCTCCCTTTTTATTTCCACGCGGCGCATTACCTATTCTTGGATTTCCGGTTTTATGAAACCGATCGATTCGGTTAACTTGGACAAGATTTGCATATTGTGCTATTAAATTAAATATTATTTCATCATACCGTATTTTCGTAAGAATAATTCGCCGTATTCGCCATATTCGCCGTCGTTAATTCATTCATAGCAACTTACCTGCAAAAGAAAGAGAATAATTGTTATTGCATATAATTAAGTAAATGTTTAACAAAATATCAATATCGAGATATTTCACAAAGAAAAAAAGAAAAAAAATATAATCAATCGATAGCGACTATTAATTTACAAAATGTTACAATCTAGAAACATAATTGTTGAAAAAAATATATTTTGATTTACTTAAAACAATTAGATTTGATTGCATGTTTATTTTATTCTGAAGATGAGCTAAAATAAGAATCAGAAAATCAAGTATTTTTCTAAGTATTATTTTTCTATCCACATAATTTCCCCTTGCTTCTTAAAGAAAAATTTACTTCGGAACAGAGCGCCGAGGGCAATCGAAGTATAGTTGGGTTTTGAATTCCAACATGCTCGCTAGCAAGGAAAACGAAGGAAACTGTGTACATTCGGCAAGTTGATTAACTTGCGTATCTCAAATTGTGTAATTTATATTTTTCCATTCTTCTTTAACTAATTATTATTTAATTACAACAAACTCTCTTCGCTTGGAAAGTCATAAAGACAGTTTAAAGGAAACGGCTAGGGGAGAAGAATGCTTGTAACGAAACAGAATGTTTGATGTACATTTCTGGTGTATAATTATGTTATATTCATAAAAAACAAAAATATGTAATTGCATATTGTACATATTGTTACTATATGCTTTATTGCGATTTTTCTACGATCTTCAAAATCGTGAAGCGATCATCTGATAATGAGATGCTAAAGGAACGTTGATGTTTAAAGTGTCGTATCGTAATTCGATTTAGCATTCGCTCAAACGTCCCGTTTCATTTCAACGGTGCGGTAATCATGGGACGGGCAATAATATAACACTAGCGGATCTCATTTCGCAGGACGTGTTTACCCCTGCTCTGGAAACCGAAGTTTGACCTCGAACACCCGAAAGTGAGGAAAGGGAGCACTGCGGTGCTTTGGGGTTCGCGAAGGCAAGGAGAGTGGCTATATCGTCGCTCATAAATAACGAAAGTAGCACCGGCAACCCCCGCGGCGTCAACTCCCAACCCTCCATCAGCACTGCCGCCGCTGCCGCCGACGCTGCTGGTGGGAGTCAGTGAAAAACGGCCGACGAGCTCGTGGAAATGCCCATGGCTCTCGTAAGCCTGCGAAAGCGATTTCTGCCACTTCCGGCTGGGAATTGTGCGACCGACTCGGGCGGGCACGGGTCGCGAACCGTTCGGAACGGCGTGAGATAAATAATTGGTTTGTCGAGAGGAAAAATGCAACTCTCTCATAAAGGCTGATTATACTGAAGATCAGCGGAACGGAAGACTTCAGTGGAATCGAAGTATTACAAATCTACGAGAAAAAGATTTAGTAGAAATAAAGTGAAGATCTATTGATCATACGATTTTTTTGTTAAACCGTTAAAAATAAATTGCACAGAGTTAGAATTTCTTGAATTTCAAACGAATCCGAGGAGAAGGAGAAAGGTCACAAGAGATTTATGCTAGCATTTTTATCAAGACTCATAGAATTTAACATAAATAAACTTTATACATGTATATTCCATTGAAAAAATCTGGATATAGAACAATGTATAAATAATAAAAAATATTTCTTGAATTTAAAAGATTGGCAGCCAATTGAAAATCTTACAAATTTCATAAAGTCTCGTCTGCGCAATCAAAAATCTATGAAATAAGATACTTCTTAGAATTGAAGAGAATTCATTATTATTCTAATGATAAAGAAAGATTTGCAAATAAATGTTATATTAGTCCTATTTAAATAAGATATTTACTTTAAACAAATAAATATTACTGGTTTGATGTAAAAATAGTTATATGAAAAAACTAATAACATAGTTATTTAAATCAAATAGTTTTTCCTCTCAGTGTAGGTTTAATTAAGAGTCTGGAATTTGGAATTTAACTGGTTCTTGAATCTTGAAGCTGCACAATAGCGTAGTCATTCGTTAACTAAAACGGACGAATTGCCATCGTTAAACTTGCAACGTACGCTCTTCAAGGTTGTATGTCGCACGGTATACGTTGCGATTTATTGCACACCGTGAACCATGGCGGCGTGAATTAACTACCGATCTTTATGTAGGCTTCTTCAATTTAAATCGATTATATACCACTCCGTCGTTTTCGTCCAGGCGAATAAAATAAAAGAAAATGTATGCGCGCAGGCAATGCAAATGAAAAAAGATCACAAAAGGAGGATTCGAGAGAAAGAAGGAAGGGTGGGGGGGGGCAAAGAGAGAGAAAGAAAGAGAAAGATACAGAAAAAGAACGGCGTGCCGGAGTCAAGTTTAACATAAGCGTTGCTTTCCTATAGCCGGGCCTCATTAGGAGTGCACGCAGATTACCGAGAAGATGACCTCGAGACGCTGCAGTTGCCATGCTCTTATACCACCAGCCGTATGAGCAGCGTCCGCCGTGTGTCCCGTAAGCTAATTAAGACGACAAAAGTCCACGTTAATCCGAGAAACACTCGTCTCGATACGGAAAGTTTTAAGCGAAGGAAGCGGTCTCTCTTGAGGGAGAGAAAGCATCGCGAGACTGTGCTGGGAGTCTACTCGAGTACAAGGCGGGCTGAATGTACGGAGAAACAAGTGTAGTCACTTAGCAATGCTATATTAGGTATCTCTGATCGTATAATTTTAGAGAAAATTAGATTTAAATGATCATAAGCAAATCGTCAATTCGCAACTTTTTAAAATTTCAAAAAACCATAAATTTTTAATTCTTTATTCATAATTAACAATTTCTATGTTAATACACATATTGATTGCACACGAACATCCAGTGTTGGCTCTATCGGCAATTTTTCATTTAATTTAACTTAATTTTAATTAATAACAATTTTTAGTTATCGGTTTCTAAAAACATAATATACATAAATTGAATAAGAAAAGTCTTCTACGATCGTAGCTAGATCTTCGTGCTATGTTTGTTTCTGTGATTTTATATACCCATTCAAATTTAACGAAACTGCGCGCTGATTACTTTTCAGACATAACACAGCCCTAGGTTAAATAAGAATGAGTAATATTACGTTTTTTATTAAATTAAAATTAAAATTAATTTAATAATGATTGATGCTGACTTGCATCTAGATATTAAACCCCTTCCCCCATGAAAAAACTGTAAAGAATTTAATATAAATATATTTCGCAATTATTTTATTAGAATTCACAACGTGCATTTAATAAGAAATATATTTTACTTTTATCCATTTTTTTATTTGTTATTTGTAATCGCACTTGGTGTAATTTGTAATACATTTGTGACACACACCCTGTACACAGGATGCCGTCGATAAGATGTAAAGAACTTGGTTGCGCGTACACACATACATAAATAAAGTACGACGCGTGAACGCGAGATTTACAACTCCTTCGCGTCGCGCTTTTACTTCGGCCATGTTCCGCCGTATATTAGCTACGAATTGTAGCTCGGCGAGAGAGTGAGAAGGAGAGGATGGTCTCTTCCGGTCGGACAGATGCAAATCGGCGATAGGCCGGTAGTAGCGTGACTTTTATGCCCGGCGACGTTAAGTCGAGGCTGTAACAATAAAAATGCGGAACGCCTCGGGCGGAATAATACATACCGGCTCCGCTTTGTCTCGCGACCCTCCTTCGCCCCCTTTTTCCCGATCTTTTCCCTTCGCCCTCTCATCCGTTAATTGTCCCCCCCCCCCTTGATCCGCGTTCCGCTCGAACGCGGTGTTGTCTTCGATGTGCATAAATACACATTTTTACGACGATATTAAATATGATTATGCCGCTTTTTCGCGATGCCCCCGTGCGGCTGAGTACCTCGCTGTTTTTTCGTCCCGATCCACGAGCACCGTGACCATTACGAGCGCGTTTATGGACAGTCGCAAAGACCTGAGGTGAATTCAGATGGTGCATTTTGAATGAGTATCCCGGAAGAACCGTTTACGGCAAAAAGTGATTCGAAACAATGTAATCTGATTAAAATTATAATCATTTAAATTGAATTGTGAGCAATATATTACACTAAAATAGATAGTACATTTGAAATAATTTTTAAATTAGATTAAGAGAATTTTGATTACTTCTAAAGAGAAGAATTTACTATACTTTCTGAATTAAAAATGCAATGGGTAAATAAATATATTTCTTAAAGATTAAAAAAAATAAATTCCAACAATAGGTGTGGATTGCTGACTTCCCAGTTATTTTGAGCGAAGCAGCAGAAAAATTGGATTTCAAATTGTATTCACCAAACGCGATATACTTCTATGCTTTCTGGAAAACATTCAAAAGGTGTCCCATAAATATCTCGATTGAATTCAAGCTGAAATGTTTACTTCTTTGGGCAACGAAGCCACGTTACTCG
This sequence comes from Solenopsis fugax, assembly GCA_003595255.1. NCBI lineage: Eukaryota > Metazoa > Arthropoda > Insecta > Hymenoptera > Formicidae > Solenopsis > Solenopsis fugax. The sequence continues at coordinate 52,768 of QKQZ01004504.1, read as the reverse complement.
TAACAGAAGCCGAAACTAACGGCGCCAGAGCAATGCTTGAATTTCTCCAAAACGGGCGTTACGGTCCATCCGATTCGAAGTAAAATATAGTAGTTTACTCTCGAAAAACAGGAGGATCGACCTACTTCTCATTGAATTTGCACGCCTCCACGAATCCTTGCCAGAGTACTGCATTTCCGATTCTCGCGCTCGGCTCGATGCTATCGATCATTTCTCGGCAACGAGGGAGCCTCGATTCTTAGTTCGTCGACTTTCCGTTCCATTTTCCAATATCTTTAGTACATTTATGTTGAAGAATATAAACCACGAAATATAAAATTCCAGATAAAATCTTAAAATATATGCGCTATATATTTTTTGAATATATATATATATATATATANATATATATATATATATATGAAGTTTTGAAAAAAAAAAAAAATATATATAACACTTAGATTAAAATATAACAAGGTAATTAAAAATATTAAAAGAACAGTATTACACTCAATAGTACTCAAACAGTACTAAACTCAAGAATTAAAGTCTACTGACATATATTTCTTATCTCATACATCTTATCTCGCGATTGTACGCGTGCGATCAATTAACGGAACAGTATACATAGCGGCATAAACTTTTGTAGAATAATGACAAGGGTGATCGGTTCTTTTTTAGTCTATTTTTTTGTTCAATCGCGTGGCGGAGCCGGCAGCGCGCTCGGGGCCCGCCGAGGGCACACGAGTATAAAGGCATAGAACGTAAATATCAGCTCGTTTGATCTCGGAGGCCCCATGAAAATGACTTGTAATGGCGGGGCCCCGCGTACTTTACAGGCCACATTCGAAATAAATATTTCGAGTTTACGGCCCCTCGAGAAGCGGACGGCCCCCGCTGCATCGCCACAGGGTGGGGGTCGGCGTCAGTGACGAATATTAAAACAGCGAACCCCATGAAGGGTGCCATTACAATGACTTCCAGTGAATGATAATCAGTCCCCTGCTCGCATCCGCATTTTTTCTGCGTTGGAACGGCTCGATTATTTATATGTTTCTCTGGAACCTGGTTGATCAAATTTAATATCACATGTGCGAAGGTAAAGGCAAGATTATCTTGATATATAATCGGTAATGAACGCATGATTTTGATAAATATAAAAAATTCAAAAAATCCAAGAGATTATCGAATCTAAATTCACAAACTATGTCATTCACTTTGCCTAAAATAACTCTAAATAATCATTTTCATATATAAGCATTGCTTTTCACATTTTAATTAATTTATTTGAAACGTCGCGGATTACGCTGAATGATAAAACACGTGTTAATCTGAGATAGAAAATGTTTACGAAAGCATACGTTACGATATTACAAATAAAAAAAAAGGATAGACACGCTTACTGCAAATCTTGGAGAGATTAAATGGTAATAATAAATGTTTGCGATTCGTAGCCATTTTCACCTTATTATTCTTATGGCGCACAAGAGAGCCGCGGGATAAGCGAGCTGACAAAGGGCCACCGGCAAGAGTGATGCGCGCCCTTTCACGTGCGGGTAATCCCCGCTCTTCAAGGCCTCAGAAATATTTATATGCATCTTAAGCCGCGACTAGAGGGATGAGGAGAACGCGCACCCGTCGAAAAAGATTATTATTAACGTCGTCGCTCGACGGATCCGCTCCGGCATGGTCGGAACCGATAAGAGTCTTACGTGGAGTCTTCCTCGAGCTGAAAAGGGCTGCGAGAAGGACGCGTGCCAGCCTCGATAAGTCGCGACCTAATGATGAACGTCCGCGGGGATGGCGGCGAGCGACGTAGGCGCTCGCACGGAAGGGTGGCGTCACGAGAAGGGTGGTGATCCGATCGCAATTAAGTCATCGCATGATCCATTGCCCCTATGATTGATGTCTGGCAGATTGATATTAGACGCCGGTAGATATTTATTAGGCGTAAATCTCGCACGCGGTAGTTTAATTAATGGCGCGATGGATAGGTCCTTACGGAGTTAACCCCTATTAAAGGCGACCAACTATGGCACCTTCGTTACAGCTTCTCCTTGATGATAAGATACGAGAGAAAAGACGAGCTATGATTAAGTATCTTAATTTAATTTTCTTTTGATTCGAGATGAATCAAAATGACTCAAAATGAATCAAGATGAAATGAATAATCATGTTTGCACTACTTGCGGCTAAAAATACAGTGAATAATACAGATAATGCAGAAAATTAATCTTTTCTTTCTTTTGGCAGATTTTTGTAATCTGCATCTTGGTAAAAGAAATGCATAAACCTAGTAAAGATGAAAAAATTTTCTGCATATATTAATATCATAGTTTCTTCATCATTTCAACATTAGTTTCTTTAAATCTTAAAAAACACTAATTATTCATTAAATCCAAGTATCAAAGATAATAAATATATTCAATAGATTAAAATAGAATAAATATCATTAATAACTATTATCAAAGATAAGTACGTGTGACCAAAAAAATTTTCCTTGTCTTACACATATCATCGCTCCTTCGTTTTTCGTAAAAAGAAATCGCACAAATCATTCTACATACGTTTCGCGACAATCGCGGTATCGAGTTCTGCGGTCCTCTCTCTCTCTCTCTCTCTCTCTCTCTCTCTCTCTCTCTCACCTTTGGGAATGCATTAGACAACGTTAGAAGCATTACTTCTGCCGAACAAGTTGGTCGATATCGAGCGTGCGTTCTCGATATTCCGATCTCTCGCGGCCTGAAACCGGGCATCGGGAAACCGTCTCGAGGATAATACTTTAAACGCTTCTCCCCTGCCCGGTTCGAACGTTCGAGACGTCAGAAACTTCCGACGGAGAATTAATCCTCCGTTTCCGCGGGATATTCCCGGAGCAGAGTCGAGCAAAGTTTCGTCAGACTCGACCGACGTCGGACGTACGTGCTGTCTTTCTTGTCTTTCTCCATCTCTATCTCTCGCCGTTCCTCTCTTTCCCTTTCCCCCCCGAACCTTTTCGCTCACTTCCGTGTTCCCATGTGGAAGTAAACCGCGAAACGGACATATCGCACACGTCTCGTTTTTTCACCCGTTTCCGATATTCCCGTGTCGGCGCTGTCAAGCGATAACATTGTAAAAGGATTACAGAGACGATCGATCTTGCCGGCTTTTCCTATATCCGGTATGTAGTTCACTTTGTCATAACTACATGCATAGTTGCATATGGGATATGTAGAGCGGAACTGTATTGCAAATTACTCCGTTTGAGGAATAATTATGCAAAACGGATTAAATCCATCTTTTGATAAAAACAGATTAAACGCAAATTAAAATTTTTTAGAGCGCAATAAATTATACTTTGGCGGTAAACAGATAAAACTTCCTTCCTTTTTTTGAAAAATTCTAAGTGGAATTTACTTTAAGAAAGTTTTAATATCGGTCTTAATTGCTAAGATATTGAAAATTCAAAATTAAAAAGTTACGGTAAAAGACTTTAATCAGAATTTCGCAGAGAAAAAATCAAGTCTAATTCAGTCGAAAGATTTGTATATTTAAAAAAAGATGAAAGACGTCTGGGATACTCCGTAAATCTCAAGATTAAATTAAGATTTGCATTAAATATTCCTGTTAAAATAAAATAGATTAAAATTAATTAAAATATAGAGTTTTTATTATCTTGGTGTGCCTACTTTTCTGAAATTCTTCAAGTGATTTGTATCAAATCTTACTTTATATTTCAAATTACATATTTTCATATATTTATACATATCGATTACAACAAGATTTTTAATTAGATAGATTTATGCCGATTAATATTATATTTATATGTTATATCGTTTATGATACATTTATAAGAGCTATAAGATCACATCTAAAATTAGAGGCGGTTGCGTTTTGTACTCTGAATAAGCGATAAACACAGCATGGGTCAAAGGCTTTAAGCGCGATAAGCGATTCATAGGTCGATCAAGTTTCGTTCGCTCGCCATGTTTCGCGGGTCGCGATGGGCCAACCGCAATTCGGCCACGATATTGAAATTAAAATGCCAGCGAATAATACGGAGAGATAGGAAAATACGTCTTTTTTTTGCACGATCACCGGGAACGAGTAGGTGGAAACAGGGCGGCTGCTTTGAAATCATGCCAGGAAAAAAGCGAACGGAGTATAACATGCACGTTCATAAATATATACGACTTCTATCCGTTCCTGTGATGGCCGCGGGCAACGTCCGGAAAAACGCGCGGAGCGTTTTTTTCCATCGGACTAGGGATACTTTCAGGTATCGATAGTTTTGTTCGAGTATGCGGTCGAGTATGAAACGTAGACTAAAATTTTGTGATATCTGATAATTGGAACCGGAAGGCACGTTCGAGTATTTTATACGTATATATGTATACATATAAATAGGTATTGAATAATATTGCACAGAGTTGATATATTATTAAATCAAAAGTAAATTAATATCAGAAATAACATTTACACAATTTATGTTAAAATGGGAGAATAAATTTCTGCCAAAAGTTCATCTTTTTCTCTCTTTCATTCATTTTCTTTTAAACAATGTAACTTAATAGCTTATTTATTTTGGAACGCCTTTACTTATATATAATATTTTTACATAATTTTTTATATAGCAGACATCTTTATATTTATATTTTTAATGTAATATTTTATGGATTTTTCTAATTATATTTACAAAAAATCTCTCTGAGATAGAACGTAAGAAGAGAAGAGAGAGGAGTAAGCAAATAAAATCTTAAGAATGTAGATAATTTGCATTTCTTGTTTTATTCACGAACATTGAAATTCCAGATTTAGAAATTATATCTTTATCATCAATAGTAATAATCTAAACGTCACACAATTCTAACAATTGCATGATCGATTCCGCAATCAAGATGAAACGATTCCGCATAAGACTTCTGATCGGTTCGAACTTTTGTAATGCGGCGAAATCGAACTTGGCATAACATCGAATAAACCAAAGTAAACCGTCACTTTAGTATGATCTACACATACGTAATTCGCGTGTCGATGTAAAAGGAACAGAAGGTGCACCTCGCGCTTGAAATTCCGCCCCAGCCGTTTCTGGTGTTCGCGCGAGCTCACCGGGAAGAAGAGAACGAGATAAAAAAGGTATGAGACAGAAAGAAAGAGAGAATGAATAAAGAGAGAAAATCGAGCAAAGCGTGGGTGGAGCGAGCAAGGTGCTCTTACGAATTCCACGGGCGAGCGTCTCTTTTACGGCTACTTAAGACAGTAGAGATGCTAGTTCCGGCCGAAAAGGAAGCCGGAGGTGAGGCAAGAAAGAGGGCTGAGGGTAGGAACGGCGCGGTCGAAGGAGAGACGAAAAAAAAAGGGGAAAGAATGTGAGAGCTGGCGGGCGAGGGGGACGATGGAGAATCGAGCCAATCTTGGCCCAGGGCACGCGCGTGAAATATCGGCGTACGGGGAAATTACTCCCCGACGTGAAATTTCGCCCCGGGGCGAATTTCGCCGCGCGCACGTGAAAATACGTTACGGCGTGATTAGTATATTAAAAGTAACGGCGGTGCATTAAAGCGAGGCCGCAGGAGCGAGCGAGCGAGCGAGCGAGCGAACCGCAAGATTTATCTCGGAAATGGACGCGACATCGTGTCAGATAGTTTCTTTGCTTCTACTTTCGTTCCGAATAATGATTTTTAAATCGTTGCATTTTTCATTTTGTTTTTAATATAAATTAATATTCGACCAGTGTGCTGATATAAGTACAGAGATATTAAAATTGAGCCAAACTAGGTTTGTAGACATAGAGCTCTAACAAGAGTTAAAATTATTCTAATTCTGAGAATAAGAAGTTTAAACTTCATTCAAAACATTGAAGAAATTACAATGTAGTTGTACCTATATTTTATGTATTTTCAAATAAAATATAAAGATTCCAATCATATTTCAAAGTTCGTGCAGATTGCACTGTTTGGATGAAAACTCATCCAAAGAATCCGTATAATTTTATTCGTAAAGTCAGTTGCATCGCATGAATATTTTGATGAAATATTTTAGTTTATATATATATATATATATATATGTATATATATATATATACTATATATATATACTATACATGGATATGTATACAGGAGTGTTATCTTCTGGATAATTCATTGTTGAGAAAATTAACAAACCTGAGAGAAAATGTTTCAAGCTGACGAGAGAAAAAGAATATCGTACTTTATTCTAACAACTTGTCTGAATGTTTCTGTCAAATTGTCGGAATATTCCGGAATCGTTCCTGTCATGCTTTTCTACCTTCTAAATGGAATTATAATTAAAGCCTTCAAAATTTTGTACATTTCCATGTCCATGATCATACTTGGCATAAAGTGCATAAAAATGCAAAAATTCGAAACGCTGAAAATACAAATCAGATTAAATCCATTTTCGTAAAAAATTTAATTAAAAATCCAATTTTTAAGCACCGTGGTCTATAGTTACGATTGCAAAACTAATGTCTATATATAAAGTAAGAATTTTACATGCCTCTATCAATAATCAATATTAAACTGATCTAATTTTATATATAGAAAGATTTTATTAAATAAATATTGAACCAATTTAATTGAATATTAATTATCACTGAGGCGATGCAAAAATTAATGTACAATTGCACTATGAAAAGTATCAACGCGGCAATACATAAAAAATCCTAACGACATCGTAAAGTCTCGTTGTCGGCGCGAGAGTTATCGCGTCCATTTTCCGACGCTCTTCGACGACGGAACGGTCGGAAAAACGGGCGAAGCCGATGATAGCCGGAGAGCCCACCGTTTCTCTCTTCTCCTGCGGGATAATGCCAGCCCATATCCAGCTGGAACGTGCGAATCTTGCGACACCTGCGCCGCCTCGCACAGACGAACGCCGCAATCATCCAGGAACGACGATTACCGACACGCTCTTGTCGGACCCTCGTCCGCTTCTAGGAAGGTAGAAGCTGTCACTCTCGTTCGGTCTGCACGAACGCGAATGGAGAACGGAGTACCACGAGGAGTTCGACGAAACGCGTTCGCCATCTGTGCACCGATCCTCTGCTATAATCGCGCCTTGTTCTACTAGAACTACAAGGGTCAAAGCTACGGAAATCAGCGAGCTGGAAAATCCAAAGTCCGAGTCCGACTTTGAAAATTGACTCGAACCTGATATTCATTTAAAGGAATTCGATGAACCTTACTGAAACCTATTTACTAAATTTCCAAATAAAAAACAAAAAAACTCTAAAGTCTAAATGTCAGCCCGAAAAAGTTTATTTCAAAGTCGAAAGATTCAGATTAAATATTTGAAGAGTGAAAAGCACCATCAAAAATATATTTAAAAGTCTTACGAAAAATAACTTATGATTTGATAACAGAATATCAAAATATCAATTTTAATTATACAAATGTAATTAATTAATAATAATTATTCTCGAATAGATTTTTTTTTATGAAACAACTATACAAAATTAAAAAAATATAAAGTTTGATTGCAAATCATAAGGATACAAAGACGCAAAATTACAAAAATGTTAAAAGTATAATGAAAGCTTTATCGGATTAACATAAACGGTACAATCGTGCAAAGTAAATCTCTGTCTTTCGGGCATGGACAAAGAAAAACGGTACTACTTAAGATTGAAAAGATTGGTCCGAATTTTTTTCCGGACTTTCTCATTCCCGCGTACTTCTCGCGTTGGACGTACAAGAGGGTTGAAATGAGACTCAAATTAAAAACTATAAATCAGACACAGAGATTACTCGCAACCGTCAGACTTGTCTGGAATGAAGGTGGGACAAGTCGAAAGTAAAGAGAAAGAGCATAAGCAACTGAAGAAAATCAATAAAAGCTTTAAACTTTTACGTTTTATAAGTTTGTTAATATTGCACCTAAATTACAACTTTGCGTATGAAATCTTTAAAATTAAAATCTGAAAAATCAATAGTTTTCTATACTGACTTATCGTTTATGGAAAGAAGTTTAAAGTTATTATCCAATTTTTGCGAATAGAAATAGAACTTTTGTTGGAAGAAAATCTTGAAAATTACAAGTTATTTCTATAAGCACTCTACTGAATTTGAACTAATGATTTAATAAAAATGAGTTTTCTAAAATAATTAATTTAACGCAGCGTTCTAATATCTTCTTATTTCGTTGAAATATATAGAAAAAGAAAATCATTGAGATGACTTGTGAAAAAGAAATAAGAATTATTCAGACATTTACGTATTTTTCAGTCACTTGCTCAAGTACAGAGGAATCCGTCGCGTGACCTCGCGCGGAAAATTGCTTCGTCCAGGACGATCAGATTTCCTACGACTTGAAAGAGATTATAGAGCAGCCCCGCAGCACGTAGCGAGAATTAGGTCAATTTGCGGGGGCAATAAGGAGTTAAGGTGAATTGCACCTCGCGCGAAACAGTTTCTCTCTCTCTCTCTCTCTCTCTTTCAGAGCAGAAAATAAAAACGCAGAGCGGCAAGACACCGCGAAAGGCGCCGAAACGGCGCTCGTAAAATGCCGCGCTCTAAGCCACTTTTGCAATCAACGGCTCAATTACGAACGGCCAAGCTGCAGTTTTCGATCTCTGCCGGAAAAAAGGCCGGCACTCAGTTCGCGCGCCGCATCTTCCGGCATTATAGAGATGATGCATCATGCATGCACGTGCTGCTCCGTCGCAGTATATAGCTCATTGAAATTGCGGCTAAAATGCCGCTTGCGTAAACGAAGAAGAGTAGAATGTCTGGTAATTGATCTCGAATATTTATTTTAAGCACGTTAAGAAATATGTAAGTATATGTAAGTTTCGATAGCATTTGACGACAATTTCTGAATATGCCTCCTTTATGTGAGCATTAAAAATTCACATAGTATACATGGGGCATTCCACGTGAAAGGGGTCCATCTAAAAATAAACTGCTTGGAATTTTTAAAATGATAATGAAAACATGTTAGTGGACATACTGTATAAGGTTGATGATAAAAAAAATAAGTATTATATGTTTTGTATCAAAAATATTGAAGGTTGTCGTTTTAAAAAATTTTTCTTTTTTTAACATTTTTAAAATATTCGTTTTTGAGAGGATTGAGGGATTCCATTGCGATCCCAAAATTTGCTTTATGGTACGATATTCTACATGTATTGAAGTATTTTTTCAGATTTTTAAAAATGGATATAATTTTTCATTTCTTTACTTAAAGCTAAAAAATTCATTTCTTCAATACTATTAAATTTTTTTCACTAAAATTAATGTTTTTGAACGTACGGGAAAAATCCTAAAAAAATCATGTCTATAAAAATGTTTTAATTTTAGCTACAAATGCTAAAAAAAAGGAAAAATTTCTTAAAACGACAGTCTTCAATATCTTTGATGCAAGGCATATAATACTTATTTTTTTTATCATCAACCTTATACAATAAGTCCATTAACATGTTTTATTTTATTAAACAAGAAAGAGATACGGCGAATGCGAGTCAAGCGCGGTTAACGGTGCGCAGTGAGTAAACAAGAAAAAATTTCTATAAATTACATCAACTTTAATAATATACGTTTCGGCTCATCCTTCGAGCCATCCTCAGTATTGATACAAAAACATTATAAGATGAAGTCGTTGATGCTCACATCTCTTTCTTGTTTGACAATTTCACGAGTCCAGATTTATTTATTGATTTTATTTTATTATTATTTTAAAAATCCCAAGCAGTTTATTTTTAGGTGGACCCCTTTCACGTGGAATGCCCCATATATAATTGCTTATATAAATATAAGAAACTTTAATAAAATTAAAAATAATATATATAAAACATTGATATAAAAAATAATATCAACTTTATATGGAAAAACTCTTTAAACCTACTTTTACTAAATAAAATACAACGTATAAATATGTAACATACACACAGAGCTCTGCAAGAAATTAATTGATATGCGCTTGTCAACAAACTTCCTTATAGCGATACTTTTCAAAGACCATGGAATCTAATTCGTAAAACCTGTCAAACTCATTTTATTTGTACAAAGTAAATTTTTTGTATCACACGGATTTACGCGGGTTCGATTTACGCGGGTTGTGACAGTCACACTGGCTGACGCATCGATCGTGCAAATCGAAAATTGCCTCTATTCTTGCATCGACGTTATTTCGAGGAAGCGCGGCGGAGGAATGGGCGGGATGTGGCCGGAAAAATTGGTTCCGCAGGATTTTACGAGCGATCCTGGGGCGAGTGCACACTAAAACGCGCTCGCATGAATGCACTCCATCGTCATCGCGGCGCGTTCCACGCGTGATCTCGAAGGAAAATGGGATCCGTAAACGGGGAGAGGCCGATCGAGTTGGATCACGAACGAAGGTACGATTCTAGAACGCGCGAAGAGGAGAGCCAAGGGCGAGGGGAGGGGGTTGAAGAGGGCGAGCGAGCGAGCGAGCGGAAACCCGCTCACCCTCCTCAGGGAAACTTTGCCGGAACACTCGTATACGGCGTGTAACGAACAAGCCGAAAAGCAATAACGACACAGCACGCGGAGTCTGCGGGTCGCGCATGTAAATCCGACAAAGGGTGAAATAAAAGCGCGACGTGGGGGGAGGAGGAAGTTCCCGAGCGGGTTACACTCCGCGTAGCGTGCGACGTAGAATATTCGCAGCCTGATGGAACTCCGTCGTTGTGCTCCGAACTCAAATGAATGTTAAAATAACGTACGTATATTGCTGTCCCTTGTGCGGCTTTCGGAATTCAACAACTTCGCGATTGTCCGCGTTTTCATTTGAATATTTTGTATTGTTGTATTTCTATCTGTTAAGGAACAGTCGGCCTCTGGCGGCGGTCTGTAAGGGCCCGACGGTGGTGTTTCAAAATCACGATATCCCAGCTTGTAGTAGTACATTATAGTTCGAGAGTGTACTGGCCTTTTGATCTTATTTTCAGGAAGTTATAATCGCAAAAGATCTTAATGAGGATCGCAGTTAATGTGTTATAAACTACCGTGTCTCCAACATGAAGCTAAAAGATGTTAACGACTCTCTTATTCTTCGTCCCTTCTAACCGCGATGTTCCCTTAATTTTCCGCCAGAAAGTCGGTTGTTCACAAATTAATGATACCACACGACCATCTACCGACGTCGCCACACATGACCGCAGTAAGCCGCGCACAAACACAGTCCCACATACTTATACACATACGCATACCGTACATATATATATATATATACGGAAACACATTCTCGACCACAGGGTCTAAGAGCAGCGGTGCGCGTCGTTGGAAGTAGAATATCCCGTCCATCGAGAGGACGCTGGGCGTCTCCACGTCTCACACCAGGATAACCTTGCCCGACGGCGCATCCCCGACGGTGCCGCAGGGTAATATATCGCGGCGGTCCCGTATTAATCACTTTTATTAGGTTATTATAATACCTGGCCGACTGGCTCTTGGTTAAGGCGCAATTTATCTCCCGAACGATGCATATTTAACGCGAAGCGCCACTCTTCGTTCGCTATCATTCACGTGCGGCAATCTCGCGTTCTCGCGCAAGGGGAGGATAAAAGAGTGGGAAAAGAGAAGAAAAAACTGAGAGAGAAAAAGAGAGAGAGAGAGAGAGAGAGACGCGCAGAACTATCGAGCTATTACGAGTTCTTCGTATCGCTGCCGCGATCTGCCTTATTGCTAACTACGGCCTCGCAGTTGCTTCCTCTTTGCTTCGCGGCCCTCCGCCCATCCTTCCCTCACTTCTCACTCTCCGACTGTTCGTTTCTCCGTACATATATATATATATATAGATGCGTTTGCTTCAATCAACTATTAATTACTTAACCTGATGCTTTAGCTCCTGCAAACTCGATCTGTCGGAATGCGCGTGCAGGTAAACGGCTTTCTCGCCTCTTCTCTTTAATTCTCTTCCTTCTTCCCTCTATTCCCCGTCGAGAATCGTCGCGCATCTCGAAAGTTTGTCATAATAAAAAATATAGTTGAGCAAAAAAATGAATAAATAAATAAAAGGAAAGATCTATTCTCTGGCGCGCCTCGGGCGGGAGAATATCGCGATCGCGTGTCGCGATTGCGACTCGTGGGTTCGTTTTTCTCTCGGCTTCGGTTTGCTTCACGCAATGACATTAGGGAAGGTATCTATCTTGTGTAATTTGTGGAAGGATACTTTATTAAATACGTTTGCGCGCATTGAGGTAAGTTTTGGAAAAAAACAGACTTTTCTCGGCCCGGAATACTTTGCGAGAAAATTACGGATAGTTACAGACAATTCTGACGGATATTCCGCATTACAGCGTTTGCAATAACACTCCGACTAGCAGTTATGCAATTTTGTAATATTCAATTTCATGCTTTCAATGTCAATATTTTAAAATGCTCTGTAATTAGATTGTAGATGATTTTTTCGGTTTTTTCCTCTTTCCTCTTGTGTGTAATAAGCCTTAAAAGTTGGTTACCTTATACGGACAGTTTTATATAATAGCTCACTGTACATTATATTTCTTGATGATACTGTAGAAAACATCACCGTTGCATGCGATTGCTTGCGTTTTATATGCCTTTAACTCTGTTCTACTGCATTAAATTAAATCCTAAAAAGTTAGTTCCTAGCTGTGTAATCTTTTGTACAAGAAAAAGAATAATTAAAATATACGCACTTAAAATGTACATGTTTTGTGGGCGTATAGTAATTTTTACACCACGATATCGCGAAAAGTCTTGATGTTTTACAATTCCCCGGTTATGTACAATATTTTATATTCTACAATATTTTTTTACGCTGCTACATTAAATCCTAAAAAATTCTTATCACGGGTATTTCGCATTTACGAGAGCAATTGCAGCATAGTACACAGTATTATACCTTTTTTCCCACATTAAATTTTCATTTGTTTATCTTATTATTCTGTTTTTTCTTACAATGCTAAATATAATTCTAAAAATGCTAATCTCCAGCGCAGTACTAATATATTACACGTAAAGTGCAAACGATTAATATACTTTTCTTATATCTTCTAAAGTATCACTCTGAAAATATCATCCAGAAAACCAAGCATTCCGTGATACTCTAACATTTCATTCTGTATTACGATTTTCCACTTTGAACTTTGTTATGTCGTATTATTTTTCATCCGCGTTTAGATTATTCCACTTGGAAAACGTTGATCGGCCCAAAAATTACGTAAGTACTGTTTCTCTGACACGCGTTGGAGAACCATGAGAAAGAATCCGAGAGCGAGATCATGAAAGGAACATTGCCGAGCTGAAGACTATCCCGCGACGATACTTAGACAGCAATTTTATTATCGAAGTTGCGGCACTTTCCAGCATGGCGTTATTAAATTTGTTCAGAACTTTCGATATGACCGTTTTTCTTACCTCCCAAAGGATTATATCGCGGTTACTTCTTTACCCCTTTCGTCCCGACAATTAATTACCCACGTATGCGACTTTGATATCCGAATTGCGAGGGGGCCTTACGCGAATGGCGATCTTTATCGCTTAATGCGCGTCGTTAAAACTTGAGAACATTCAGAATGTTCCCGCCCACATCGCCGTATTGCCGTTTAATGAACGACGTATATGGATCAACCTTTCATGGTTTGGAAAGTTACGTAATAACGGCGAGGGCATCGGCATCGAAATTGCTTGCTCGCGGGGAAATTTTGATCGCCTTGTCATTAAATTTTTCGTCCAGTATTTCCTGTCCCGCTTTTGAGTCATCTCTACGTATCGCTTTTGTGTCATTTTCTATTTTAGGCTAGATATATATATAACGTTTTTCATTCTATCTTTTATTACTTCTTGCTTTTTATTTTGTGCAAGATTCTAAAGAGATATAATGCTGAATACTAAAAGATTGCAGGCAAACTTTCCATCGAGAACAAAATCGATTTTAGATTTATCAGAAAAGTGTAATATTAAAACTTAACAATGCTAATTCAATAAAGCGATCGTTCACGAATTAAGTCAGCCCGCGGAGGAATCCTTTGAACGTATAGGAGGGATCCTCGCCGCACGTCGTTAAAACTTTGTCGCCGCATAGCGCGGTGCGTCGGCGCAAGGATGCAGTCGGGATGCAACGAGGAGGCTCATTTTCCTCGAGCTCGTTGGTATGCGCGAGGCATGCCGCGCGAGAGATCGACTATCGATCGCGCCGTGCCGCGCAATGCGCGCGCGGCGTGTTCTCCGCCGCGGCTCCGCACGCGAGACTGCGATTTGCGGCGCGCATAATTTCGCGGCAAGGCGCAGCAGGTGCGAGGCAACTGCGAAATTTCAGATTCCGATAGTAAGGCGAGTAGTACATTCTACGATAATGGCGCTCGTAATGCGATTCGTTTAGTGTGAGTGCACACAGCCGTAGCTTGCGCCACGACGACGCGCGGGCCGCATTAACGACTCAATGCAATCACGAGTTTGTAACGATCTTTGTCGCGAGAGTCGCTTCCCATGATCTATGACGAGTGAAAATACCAAATCAAACACGTGCAATTAAAATTCGATCTTTGAACGTTGGACGAATTTTTTTTTTGCGTGAAAAAGCGAGTTGCATAATGCATATTATTATATTTCGAATATTTTGAAGAAATGTAATTCGTTGCAACTACGGCTAGAGTTGTGTATTTCGCGTATTTGAAATATTATGTTACTATATATGCGGAGGTATTTGATATAGATGTATTCAATCATTGAATCACGATTTTGTTAAACGCTGAAAAAATATTTAATATTCATAATAAAGATATTCTGAAAAACATCGCTATAATGCCAATAAAAAATTTATATCTCCATTTGAAATGTTTAAAAATTAATTGCATCTATTATTTACGAAGGCACACTGAAAAAAAAGACTGGTTACAACTACCAAATGTATAATGAAATAGTATCAATTAAATATTTGGTCAATGCAAGCAAAAATAATTTTACTTTTCTAAATATTTAGTAACTTATACCAGATTTGATAATACTTACTAAACATTTAGTAAAATAAAATTATTTTTGGTTATATTGACAAAATATTTAATTGATACTATTTCACTATACATTTGATAGTTATAACCAGACTTTTTTTCAGTGCAGATAGATGGTCGTAGTTATATATACAGTAAAACATTTTTCGAATATTTAGTGTTTTATACGATGGCGACATTTAAAGCTGAATCAGCAACGAGAGTCAACGAGAGCATACGATTCATCATTTTTTCACAATAAAAAGTTTCTAATCTATAAAAAGATTCCTGCATTCGACCGAAGGCCGTCGCCTGTCGATCCTGTCACCCAAATCGAACACGATTTCCGGCGCGCTAACAACTGAGACTTGTCTCGTCGGCTCGACTTTTTCTCTTTGGCGCTATGGAGGCGCGTCTTGCATCGATAACCAATCTCGGGGCCTTGGCCACCGGCCTTACTTGGAGAACGGATAGAGGACACCTACGGAATTGGGATCCACTCTTTCACAACGATTATATCTCTCACTGTATATGTATGTAAAATATGAAGCGTTCCTGCATCGAATTTGATTACAATTTCTAAGCTGTATTATTAATAAGATAAGTGATATGAAGCAAAAAAAGAAAGAAACATTGCTAACGAGTCATAAACGCCAATCTATTTTTAGTTTTTACTTTCTGTAGCAAATTTCGTTTGACAGGAATTGATTTGCTACGAAGCACAAAGAGAAATTATCAATTATTAGGTGATAAACTTAGTTTTTCCGCGGCTCACATTTAGACGACGCTAGTTGTAGGTCTAATTTACTTTGACATCTGAAACTGGCTGCATTTTAGAGATTAGACATTTATCAATAAAATTCAGTGCGAAAAGATTTATTTAAGCGAACAGTGCCGTTTTTTTCTTTTGATTAAACATGGAACGTGATAAGAAGTTTTTTCGACATGTGCTGCTTCATTACTTTGATTTGAAAAAAAAACTGCAACTGCAGCTCATAAATTGCTTGTCGAAGCTTATGGCAATTGTGCTTTATCGGAAAGAACATGCCAAGAATGGTTTCAGCGATTTAAGAGTGGTGATTATGATGTGAATGATAAACAACCGAAAAAGTTTGAAGACACCGAATTGCAAGCATTATTGGACGAAAACTCAACTCAAACGCTCCAAGAATAGCTAGCGAAGTCAAATACTTTGATTGATGTATTTTTTGCTTTTGATATCGAGATAAATGAGTTTTTTTAAGTAAAAAACCGCGGAAACTAAGTTTACTACCTAATAGTAAAATTTTATAATCATTTATTAGGAGTAAATTGTATCTTACCTCGTCCTAAAATGACGTTACAAGAAAAAAAGTGGATCACAGTAACTCACCTGAAACAGAAATATATACAAACATGTTAAAAACGGCATTATGGCTTTTAAAAATAAATCAAATATTTGATCAAATGAGACAAATTGTTCTTCTGTCACGAGAAAAAAAATTGAACGTATAAGTTGAACGTGTATAAATATAGCCGACTTTCTATTTAAAAAAATTCTATACATCGGAAAGCTTCGTCGTGGAATAATAAATTTGCACTATTGCCCGATTGAATCCTTATCGTTCGGGTTTTATTTTCCAATGTTGCCGCGGTATTCCGTCGTACCTGTCGACAGACTCTTCGATCTAACGAGGAGCCGTGCGACAGGCCCGTAATCGAGGTGGTCGAATAATTCCAGACCGTAAGCCGGGCACGAGAACGGTCCTTTGCCTATCGAGGGTCGATAGCGTTTCACAGCGGGTGGCGGCGTAATTTATTGCGCGGCTCGCCCTTAAATCTTAATGGGATTCGATTAAAGGCGACGTTTTCCCGGAGAGAAACGTGTAGAGAAACCGCCGGCGACGTCCACGGCGCGCTCTCTCTTCTCCCGGCTGCGGCCGGGACTCCCGACGACGATCGTATTTTCAACGACGAGTACCGTCGCGGGAGAACCGACCTTTTCTTTTTCACGACGACGTTTCTGGCCGATGCATTACGCGCATTTGAATTTTGTTTCCCCCGACATCGTCGTACCGCATTCGCTCGTAGTTCTGCCCGCGATGTTTTCCGACGTAACGAGCCGCGCGGAGCTCCTTTTTGCGCCTTTCGTCGTGTGTCGTTTGGGAAATGGAAGCCGCGCATTCGCCTTCTTGCGGGTATCTCGCCGTCTCGTGATTTCCGCCTGCATTTGGTACGGCTTGCGGTGGTAGTGAATTACGGCCGCAGCGTAAGTGGGTTAGAGAAAATTCAACGAGAGTTATTTTTAAAATATAACAGCACAAAGAAGTTTCTTCATAAAACGAAATCGAAGATTCCAATTACT
This sequence comes from Solenopsis fugax, assembly GCA_003595255.1. Lineage (NCBI taxonomy): Eukaryota > Metazoa > Arthropoda > Insecta > Hymenoptera > Formicidae > Solenopsis > Solenopsis fugax. Next base: position 35,531 of record QKQZ01004504.1, on the reverse strand, counting down.
GCGAATTACTAAATAAGCAATCGAATCTAATTTAGATTATTATCTGGAAATCCTTCGTCCTAACACGATTCGGCTATTATGCTCCATTAGTTATTGCAGCAACAGCGAAAATGCCAATTTGATTGGCGAAAGATACACTGAGAGAAATGATTTGTAAAATCAACCAAAGTTTGGTTGATTAGAGATCAAATGAATTTTATAGTGATAGTTACTAAATATATAGTTGTTTTGACCAAACAATTTGTAGTCTTAAAAATAATTATTTTCACACAACAAATTACAAAAATACAATTTAACGATAATGCTTTTCTACGGTCGAAGCTAGATCTTAGTGCTTAGTTTATTTGCGTGATTTTATTCAAATTCACGAAACTGCACGCCGAATTGTTTTTTCAGACAGTTTCGTGAATTTGAATAAAATCACGCAAATAAACTAAGCACTAAGATCTAGCTTCGACCGTAGAAAGGCATTATCGTTAAATTGCATTTATACATCATCGGTCGAATATTTCTGTATTTTAAATTACAAATAGTTTTTGGTTTTTTTGATAAATGTAACAGTTTTTGGTACTAGTAACTATAAAATTCATTTAATCACTATACTACAGGCTTGCCAGCGACTCACTTTTCTCACATTTCTCACTATTACCCACTTTTTAAAAATACACTCACTTATACTTACTATTTTTGATATTTTTCACTTTTTTTCACTATTTTTAGCGAATTTAAATTAAAAAATAGTTGGAAAATTATGAATTGCTATGCAACATATGTGGAAATTTCACTTTTATTTAGAAAAATCTATTTTTTAATCTAAATTTATCAAAAATAGTGAAAAAAGTGAAAAATATCAAAAATAGTAAGTATAAGTGAGTGTATTTTTAAAAAGTGGGTAATAGTGAGAAAAGTGAGTCGCTGGCAAGCCTTGCTATACTACCAAATGATTTCTCTCAGTGTACCGTCTCGAGTATTTGGTGAAATCGAACGCGAAGCGGGATGAGCAGCCCGAAGCCGACAGCAGCATGGAAACGCGCGATTAGATCCTTCCTCGTTGTCCGAACGTAATCCCGAGAGATCATTGGTTTCTTAAGAAAAAACGCTGGGACAATGCCATCGAAATGCCAAATGCCGGTCACGCGTGAACCCACCCGCAAATTAACGCGTCTCGATTTGCGCTTACTCGTGTTTCGCGTTTCGCTGATTCCGCGCGAAAATGTTTGCCGAACGTTGGGTGAGACGTTGAGATTTCCGCTAATTCGGCAGATTCCGCGGTACCGAATTAGCGCCGGGACACATCTCCAAGGCAACGTTGATTCCCGATGTATTTGGATTGACTCTGGAGCACATCCCTTTCTCTACTGCAATTACGGCGCGAGTAATATTGGTCTTTTAATTAACGGCTGGATTTTACAGATTATCTTTTTTTATAAACTCCGTTAGTCTACAGAATTATAAATTCTACACGAAGTAGTAAAATATCGAAAATTTCATAAAATAGTTTAAATATTCCCCTCACAATCGGAAGTAGACAGGTTCGCTATTTCCGTTATTGTCCAGGTATCCTTTCCGGGAGAACGTATTAATTAACGCGTGATCATTTATAGGCGGCGCGGCGTACCGACTGACGTCGGATTTCAGCGGAAATTAAAAAGTTCGTGAAAAGGAAGCACGAGGAGAGAGCGTGGAATGCCGTTGATAAATACGCAACCACCCGAGAGTGCGCAAGATGAGGAGCAGCAAGGACTAAGGAAGAGGCGAGGATCGCGAACATTCTTTTAAGAGGCGAGCCATTGATTCGCTCGCTCATTGTTCGCCTCGAGAACACACGCGTGATTGGACGTGTGTATGCCCGATCGTCGCCGTCACCCACACGTCTTCGTGGAATGGAAAAGTGAAGCGGGCTAGAGGGAAGACGACGTTGCTAATTAACGATGACTGTGTCCCGTTGCATTATGTCTGCCAGCGGCCCACCTGCTTGTGCATGCACAACTCGTGTGCCAAAGCACGCGAATGCATACGAATGCGAGATGTTATAAATGACATTAAGCGAGAGTGACAGCGAAGAATGGAAAGATGAGAGTAATTATAGTAATGAATTCAGGAACAAGTCAATTTTCATCGTATGATATTTTATCTCGCATTTTAATGCGGTTTTTACAGCTTGGCAGCTTTTAAATAATTTCTGGAATGGGTTGGTGAGTTATTATCATTAACTCTAGAACAATGTAATCAATAATATACTTTAATAAGTTTTGTAATCAATGATTACATTTTTCAAATTCTAGTCAAGAATAATTAGTTTATCGTGAATTGGATACTCCTTGAATTGCTCAATTGCATTGCTAGAATATCAAAACTTTTCGCAACATTGCTCATCATGCTTTAGAGCTTCAACATAATTATTTTGATATAACAAAAATTACTTTCAGATCTGTATCTAGCTAAACTTTTAAATACTTCAGCAAAACCGTTCTTTCTATATATAAAATCGCGAGAGAGAATTCTAAATTTTGGCGTTTAAATGGCGCAACCTGTATACGTTTAGAAGACTAAATGTTATTAGAACGAAATGCGATGTCCAATACGACCGGACACCGCAAGCGAGTTAAGCCTGTCTAGTCACGCATTGACGTAATTCGGTTTAGAGCATCGCTAAAGAAAGAGAGGAGAGAGAGAGACGATAGAGGATAGAGGAAACGACCTCACGGAATTCCATGCGCGTCGCGGATAAACGCTGGCGATTCGTCAAGCGCTGCGTTGGCTGACTCCTTGCGCACCGTTGTTGAGAAACCGACGGAAACGGATGGCTTCCGCTTCGGGCGGACAGGCGGACAACCGTCGAGAGAGCCTGAGGAGCTGATTCGTTGATTGGCCGCGCTATCGTACGGATAAACCAACGGTAGCAACAGCAGCTTCCTACGTCGCTAGTTGTTGCCGTCGTCCCTCGACTCCGCTTCCGTAGCGAGAATCCCGCTCCTCTGCCGCTCCTCTTGACGGCGATATACTACATACAGTTTGTATACCCCTTCCGCGAGGGTGACTTCCAAATAAGACACGTACAAGACGCTCCAATTTCGGCTGACACCTGCGCTTCGCGCCCGTCAGGCGTTTTCAGACCTTCCTCCTTCCAGCATCCCGCCCGGATGAACGGACGAACGCGTCCACGGCCGCATCCCGATATATAATAATACATGCGTCATGCACACAATGTCTTGCATTTATCGGATTTTTAACTCAGAATTTTTAACGAATATAGCGTTACAAAAACTTCAAACTAATTACAAGAAATATTTCTGAGTATCACTTGTAACATTCAACAAAAAAATATGATAGCAATATTCCTCACATTTTAGCTCAAAATTATCGCTTAAGTTTAACATTTTTTTCAATAATGAAAATACTGAAAAAAAAGACTGGTTATAACTATCAAATGTATAGTGATAGTATCAATTAAATATTTGGTCAATGTAACTAAAAATAATTTTACTTTTCTAAATATTTAGTAACTTATATATAAGATTTGATAATACTTACTAAACATTTAATAAAATAAAATTATTTTTGATTATATTGACAAAATAATTAATTGATACTATTTCACTATACATTTGGTAGTTATAACCAGACTTTTTTTCAGTGTATATAAATGAGAATTTGTTAAAAATAAAAAAATTTATAGATATAAAACGAATTCACACGATAGTCATTTGTGACCTAAGGCAATTTTCTAAAACGTTCTGAATAAAGGACGTGCACGAACCACGGCTGGCTTGTTCCCTAGATACCAAACTTTTTTTAGAGAGCGGATAGAGAGGCTATTTGGCTAGCAGGCCTATTTTGTAACTCTTAACAACAGTTTCGTTATCGTTATAACGTCGTTGCGTAGCTTTTTTTACCATGTATTATATCTGCGCAACGATGTTATAACGATAACGAAACTATCGTTAAGAGCTACAAAATAGGCCTGCAGGTGCTCTTAATAGCTCTTTCTCAAAGAAAAGAAATGCGCTCGTTTTTGTCAAATCGTGTATAAAGAACGTTAAATAGGAGTCAATTTAGATTTATGTCCCAATATACTTATTGCTAAAAATATATAAAGATTTAATAAACTGCCAAATGTGAATTTATCCATAATTAAAGAAATAATTTATTACGTTAAAAAATTGGTCTCTTTTTCGTTTGTTTTGTCAAATCCTTATTTAAAAATTTGATATTGTCGCACACACAATCAAAAATATTAATATTGAATCTCAATGGTAGCTTTTTTTAGGGCAACATTAAGTCTAAAAATTCATTTAGATTCATTTAGACATTAAGAATTATTGCCGGAAGACACCCGGTAGGTCTGAGGCATTCTATATAAGCGTATAACCACGACGCGGTCTAGCTTAATCGCGCTAGGATTTAACGATCCTGGTCGGCGCGGAGACCTTTAATTCCGATGATCGCGCCGACACGTCTCTATCACTGGATGAAAGGTGCGCGTTCGATGAATATACCTGGGTTCGCAGGACAGAGACTTCGGCAGGTAGATAATTTGTTACGCCAAAAACGCCAAGATGATCGTCGAGATAATATTCGCTCACGCGATCGCGACACAATTTCTTTTCAATTTGTTATAGGCTCAAGAAAAAAGTTACAGGCATAATTGACTCCACAAAAGCAAGAATCAGTCTCAAAATGTTTAACTATTCGTTATCCATTGAATTCGTTATCCGCTGAATTCTCTCTCGCTGAAGGTTTTATTTTTAATTTTTGTACATCTATTTTTAAAGTCCATTTTTTTAAATCCAAGTCTAGTATTCCATTAAAAGTACATTTTTCATGTTATATAATAACGAACAGGATTTTTAGTCTGTCATATTGTGGATCAAACTTTGATTCTTGTCACCCCGATATAAAATTCTTTTCAATTTTTGCACGACGAGAACGATTATGTCGAAATACTTAAAAATTGAACTAAGTACTGATCTGAAAATAATTTTGTTGTTAAAATAATTATGAAGAACATTCAAACGTTTTATGAGTAATACTGTAAAAAGTATCAATATTCTAACCAGCTTGAGCTACATAATTATAGTATTTTAATCTAAGGAAAATTATTTTCACATAACTGTATCCAAATAAAGTTTTAGAAGCTTTAGCAAAATCTTTTTTTTCGTGTAGAATTATATAAAAACATATAGATTGTTAAACGAAAGAATCTAATTTTAAAAATAATAGCAACAATCTCAAAATTTAACAAATCAATACAGGTTTTTAGGGAAATTGACTTCCACATCCTACTATACGTCGAGGAATTAATCGGTACGTGAACATTGTTTGAATCTGACCGTCGCATGTCCTTCATAATTTACGTACGCGCAGTGCTGGCTGCTTTAAATCACGTTAAACAGAAGGCAACTAGCGGAGGATGTACCCATCGTCAGGGCTTTAATCCTTGATAGAACGCTATCGATGGAAGGATATAGCTCGAGTGACTTCCAACCGATCGATCGTGCGTGGTCACTACAGCACACCGGAAACGGAAAGATTTACGAACCATCGATTTATCGATGCATGTGGGAGCATCGGTTGGTCCTCCGCGAAACACGCTCGCGCGACACACATATCAGCGCTCGATCGTACGTAACGCATTGATAACGACAGCTAATGGAGCGAGCCGAGGCAATTCGCTCTCGCGTGTTCTCGATGAACAGAATTTGTAAGCAGATACATATAATCTAGGTATCATTTTCAGTTAGGAAAAGAAACAATTTTAATATAGAACTATCTGCAACATTAAGACTATGAAACGGCACAAAGGGAAAATAATATTTAAACAAAAAGTATGTGCACTGAAAAAAAAGACTGGTTATAACTACCAAATAGTATCAATTAAATATTTGGTCAATGTAACCAAAAATAATTTTATTTTTCTAAATATTTAGTAACTTATAACAGATTTGATAATACCTACTAAACATTTAGTAAAATAAAATTATTTTTGGTTCTATTGACCAAATATTTAATTGATACAATTTCACTATACATTTGGTAGTTATAACCAGACTTTTTTTTCAGTGTGTGATATAAAATTAATCTGTAAAAGTGAGAGAGAGAAAGAGAAAAAATTTATAAAATCTTTGTATATCTTCAAAATTTTAATATAATGAACAGATTCAAAGCACGTTGTTTTTAACTCGCTGATTTAATTCGGCAGCTGCAAATAAAGCTACAAATATTCTGAAAGTAAATTTGTATAAAGCAAAACATCTAAACAGAATTTTAATGCAATAAAGTATTATGTATATTTATCACGAAATATATTAAGATTTCTATTATGAACTCCTTTCAACACAAAATTATTACATTTGGCAAACAGAATAAGATTTATGAAATGAAATTCCTGTTAATATGCGATTGCCAGGGCATTAAATTTTTGCGATAAATTATTGATGGAATCTTCTCATACGATATGCAGCGTACAACGTCAAAGCAACAGCTCGCTCGCACGTAACGCATTGATAACGAGAACTAATGTAGCGAGACTCCCCGGCTCGCGCTACCGTTTCGAATCGTCGAGGGCCGTACGAGGAATCGAATTATTCTCGTTGGCGCAATGAAACGTGTCCGCGCGGGGCCATATTTTATGCAAGTCCGCGACCGGGATAATGCGCCGAGCGCAGCGTGACGTTCCGCAGCGCAGAGTCATTGTACTCTCTCTCTCTCTCTCTCCCCGCCCAATAACCGTTCCCCTCCTTCCTCTTTCGCGTAACCGCTACCTTCGTCTAACCTTCGTTTCCAAGGACCTCGACGGCGATCCCGTTCGCGCGGTCAAGTACGTCGAATGTTGCAACGACCGGCGAGGCGCCGCCGCCGCGCCAGTATGCATCAATTCTTAACGGTGCAGGTGCATCGCGGTATCGGGGCATTCTTTTGCGATCGCGGAGATGCGCGTCCGAGATTTCTCAAATCGCCGGCGGTCACGGATTATCTCTGCGCTTCTCGGCAATCGTACTATCTGCGATGATCGCTCTATCCTTGCGGTAAATCGCATTGCGGCTTTCGCAGCGTCCTGTTTTATTATATTCTGATGTTTGTAACGTTGAACTGCGTTAAGTCGAAATGAAATTCGCACGATAAAATGGTTCGCGGTTACGCGTAGAGGAGAAGAGGGTATTATAGTTACTGTATACATTATGATTACCCCCATTATCTCCGTTATTAGGTGACGAATTCTAACAATTGTTTATGGAATTCTTCAATTAGTAGCCCGCCGTTTTTTAATGGCGTTAATATGCCAATACACAATAGCTAACAATTGTTATAAGGCATTTTTACTTTTGAGCACTTCTAAGCATTTTCAAGGTATATTTTAATTACACATACTTCCTCATTGTTTTTAAACTTGAGCGTATTATCACACGAATGTATAATATGTATACTTGAGTGTTTTTTTGTTATTTAACTTTTTATTCGGATATACACACTTCGAGTTACGCAAAGTTAGACTAATACGAGATTTTGTTAATATGGATTTTCAAACAAAATTTTTATATCAAAATTCTTCGATAAATCGATTGTTACTCTAAAGGGCGATGTTTGAAAACATTAGAGGTATCATTTTGTTGTTTAATGTTAAACAGGGATAAAATGATATTTCTCATGATATTTCTAAAGTCTTTAAACATAGGAAAATTTTAAATCAGGAAAATTCTAAACGATGGAAAATTAAAAAAATATATAATAATTTTTTAATAAAATACTGTGTTTTTCTAAACTAAACCGATTTTTAAAAAATTATTTTTACCACCACTTTTTTTCTTCTACCGATTATGCAGTGCGTCACATTTTTATAAATCACGTCCTAAGTAATAAATATTTCATTACTTTGAGTTTAGAATCTGTTAAACAACACTTTAACGAATAAAATCGTTCCAGTTTCAATATAAAATATTGATTATTAATAAAATTATTGAATGAAATGAAAACGGGTGCCATATTACCCTCTTCTCCTTTATCATTTTTACGTTCGAAAACCGCTCGAAGATTCCGGCGGAATTATCAAACGTGAGGGAGGAGGAACGAGGGTTTCGGCGGAAGGTACTCTCCCAGTGACGGGAAGAGGTCCCTTTTGTTTCGCAGTCCCGCCGCTTCCACTATGAAGGGATGTCGTTACCGGCATACGTTCCTGCGGCTTGCACGATAATAAGCTCCTCGTGCCGGTAATAGAAAACGCAGCACGATCCTTCCTATGTTTGCCGGATATTACGACTCCGCTCTGTTGTGCGCGATGAGCAAACGCGTCTCTTGCCCGACCCGATGGCTACGCCGAAACGTTCCGTCGACGTTTCTGTCTTTGATCGATAGGCTGATAGAGAGAGGCTGATAGAGAGAGGGAACGATGGCCGTTCAAACGCAGGCACTTCCGGCCGTGGATCAAAGGAAGCGCGCTCGCCGGGGTGGTTTCCTTTTAATTCACCCTCGACGTTGATGTTCGTAATTATTCGCGAAGATTGCAGTCAGTCGCTTGTACTACGCGACCCCGCGCGACGATCGATCAAAACATCACAAATACGAGTATAATACTTGTACACGCAGAACTATCGAAGTTCGCTTTACGCGCGTCGGCTCTTGCAGCCGTTTCTGATTCAGTTCGAGCTTGAATTGATGTTCTACTACTTGGTTCCGTCGCTCAATCTATCCAAAACTGCAAAATACAGGATCTACACACTGAGAGAAATCGTTTGGTAGAATAGTGACCAAAGGAATTTTATAGTTACTGGTACCAAAAACTTAGTTACATTTAACAAAATTTTTTGTAATTTGTTGTATGAAAATAATTATTTGGTTAAGTCTACAAATTGTTTGGTCAAAACAACTATATATTTAGTAACTATCACTATAAAATTCATTTGATCACTATTCAACCAAACTTTGATTGATTTTACTAAACATTTCTCTCAGTGCATAGCTGTAAATCGTCACAATAAGTAACGAAATAGAGATCTATTTATTTTTTTTACATATACACAGAAAAAAAATTAGTATCAAATGAACAATTCATTGTTTCATATATAAGCAAGAATATAAAATCTTCTTGGAAGATTTTATAATCTTAAACAGACATAATTTGCTAACATAAAGAAATTTTGTTTCTTCATGTAAGCAAATTATGTCTGTTTAAGATTATCCAATTCTTCCTAGAAGATTTTATATTCTTGCTTATACATGAAACAATGAATTGTTCATTTGATACTCATTTCTTTCTGTGTACGTCTCTCGCAAAAGGATGTATCATGCCGAAAAAAATGGCATACTTTACTTATTTTCCATCCTCCATTTTCTGCCCTTTTTTTTCGTCTTTTCGGTCTCTTATTACGGGACTTTTCGTGGTCCTATTGCAGCCATTAGTCTCGCACCGTCTGCGCGTTCAGGGCGCGTACATGCACACGTGAAAGGGGTGGTTCAGCAAGCAGAATTAAAGAGACAGGTGGCCTAGACGTATTTATACGAGCACGCGCTCGTTCATGGAGCGTGTCGCGTGTGCGAGTCTACGGAATTCGCGCGAGTGCCAAGCCGCGTCTAGCGCGTTCATTCATTCCGTCGAGCACCGACCTACCTATGAATAGACGCTATTTAAAGGACGAGTGCAATGGCTCAAGAGAATCGGTCGGACTGTTCAGCTGTATTTTCAGTCTGACATTTTTACAGTGGCCTTAACTCAGACATAACTCAGACATGCTTTAATTACGAGTTAAAGTTTCAGATACAGAGTACTATTTTATTATATCCTCAGTAATAATCGAAAACGAATTATAATTTTCAATAATATTTCAGTTATAAAAGTATTTTCATCTACACTGTTAAAAGTGTCATGAAATTTCATGAACTTTTAATATAAAATGGTAAATGATATTTAAATCACTCGTAACTGAAATGATTTTTAATGTACATATTAATGAAATTAAGTTTAAGTGAATTAAAATATATAGATGTACTGAAATTTAATACAAACGTTAATGAAATTTAAAACATTAATAAATGAATATTTATATACTGCATTATTTTTCATTCATTACTTTATTTACGGGCTTGAACCAAGCTTCCTTTACATGTTAATTAAAAGTCATTAAGAAATTTCTAACAGTGTACTAACTCGATACATGAATGAGAGTGGTATTAATACGATTAAAAAAATTAATACTATTAAGAAAAATATTATATTTAAATATCAGTATGCACGAATTTAATATTCAAAATATAAAGATATAAATTCGTATATATAAAATATATATTTAACTGGGATAAAATTTATTTAAGTATACCTATTTTTAATTTTTCCTCCAAAAATTACACAAGTCCCAGATATCTATTTTATAAATAACAACGTATAATGAATGCCCCGTCGCGCTGTATCTACCCTCGGCAGGGCATAGTCAACCTTGTCCTTTCCTTTTTTGAGGTGAAAGCGCGTCCGAGACTGCGTGACGCGGTCTATGATTATCACATGTATCCAAGCGGTCTGTTTTCCTTTAGCTTGCATTTCTCAGTTTCTCGTTACGTCCTTTCGAGCTGCATTAATTTTATTTTAGTCGACGAGCGACATAAGAAATTCCAAGGCAAGCAAAAAATTGACAAAAAAATTGGCGCGAAATCTTCATCTTCTCGTAACATGTGCAGTTTATACATTAATAATAAAAATAGCTGTGAAAGAATAACTTGGAAAGAAAAATCATATAAAATTTACAAAACATTTCGTAAAAGTACTTTTTTTAAAATGATCAAAAGTAGATAAGTTATAATGCAAGATATCTCGTCAAGTACAAAATTTGCTGTTAAGCCTCGACAGTTTGTGGAGGTAAAGTCATGCATAAATATTGTTTACCGTTTTAGACGAACAAAGACGAAGGGAAGCTGTATTGGCGCAGTTAACTGGCATTTTCCGGATATCTCGCGGGTAACCCCGTTGGTAAGTCTACATCTCTCATTCGACATGGACTTGGTTGAACTTCGCCCCGACGTAAACAGTGAATTGTCGATTTTCACGCGCGCGCTGCACGTCTGGTGCGCGCGCGCGAGTCGTCGGTAGATTTACGCGAGAAGGTATAATTTACCGGGTGAAAGGAGAACGCCGAGGAGGGAAGCGCCCGCTTGCTCGCACCGAGCGCGATGTATTATCTCGTTCCCGGCACAATGGGCTTTGTTTGCAAAAGTTTTGAAACGCGGAATCAAGCCGAACGACCACCTACTTCCCGAGCCAGTTGCAGCGGTAGTTCAAAAGGGCCGGAGAAATGTCGCGGGGATGCAGACGGGGGAGGGTGGATAGGGAGAAGAGGAGCTCGAAATTCGCGCGAAGGTGTATCCTCGGATGCGGCGGTACATCGTTCAAAAGCGGAAGGGCAAAAGGAAACGCGCGAAAACGCAGGAGAGGAGAAACGGCGGAGAGCAACGGAGCCCTTTTACATAATGTGGCGGTGTTTCGCGCGAGTTACACAACGACGCGAGAAATAAATGTGCGATGAAGTGCAGAGAATGAGAAAAGGTGGCGTGTCTCGTGTAATGTACGAATTTTGGTGAGCAACTAAATGGTGGTCATCGTCAGAAGCGATTAATGAAGTCAAACGAAGAAAGAGCTACACTACCACTCATTAATTTCAATACACTCCCAGATTCGTTGATTTTTCCATAAAAGATGAACGTGATACGTATATTTTGCACAGAAATAAGTTTACTTGCTATTATGAACACTTTCAGCACTTGCATGCATCGTATTCATACATTATTTATAAAAAAATCATTGAAAACTTTACTTTTCGAAAAAACGGGGCTAACAGCTAATTAGTATCTATCCTTGGAAATAAACAAAATACGCGCGCAAAGTCATGAGGTGCTTGTAGTAATATCAGATATGCACCCAATGTTATTTTGAAACCGATTCGTCAACACGTACACAGTGAAAGAACTTCGCTGGATACTTTGATGAAAGAAAAATTCAAGGAAATCAAGGCTCCATTTCTTTGTAAACAATATATATAAATACAAAACATGTTTATTTGCTTAAATAAATTTATATTCATCACAAAATAGCTTCTATTAGTCATTACTTTCCGAAAAATCAACGATTTTTGAGTGGTGTATTGAAATTAATGAGCGGTAATATATAAGAGGTTTATTTATTGAATAGCTCAATTAAAAATGCTCAAACTATGTAGATGAATTTTTAAGCTACGAATATCTTGACAAACAATAATGGCGAAATAAACAAATGTTTAAACGTAATAATAAATGTCCCGATGTCTTTGAAGTAGAGTTCTATATTGTTAGTTTTATACTAGTTTCCCGTTTCTGATATTCAAGTTCCTGGATAAGCGAATCTACAGTAGATCTGTAGCATATAGAGACCCCACACCCCTCGTAAGAAACATGTATTATAAAATTTCTATCTCGCGAAAATTTCGTTTCGCAAAAGTGCATCAGCTCGTACCATAAAGATCTCGTATTATCGGGTGTGTAGTGCGCTGACCATAAAAATTCCTCGCCATATAGAGGGCCCGTAGCATGAAAGTCCGCTATTACAGAAATTTCGCGTAAGATCCTTCGGATTGGAGCGGAAAGCCTTTCGCAGCAGGGGGGGAGACGAGTCGAAAGTCGAAAACTCGCAAACACGCGATTTAACAATGCCACGGCGCCGACGTCCCTCGATAACGGTAATGGCGCGCGTTCGCTGCCTCGTAACGAACGGACTTTATCGGGGAAACGGGACGGCAGAGAGTTACCGGTAACGTTCGCAACGTTCGGGAGATACCGATCCACGAGGCGCGGATCGTGTAAGCGATCTTTTACTTCTTCGATTCGCCAGGATTCGCGCTGGAAACTCCGTACCGTACTTCGCCCGGCGAGCTTACACGACGTTCCCTCAGGATAACAACTGTCTGCTTGAAGGGAATAGGCGATGAGAAAGACTACTTCCCGTTTTAACCTTCCAAATGCTTTGGTACAGTTATCTGACCTAGTTTTATAACAAGTGTACGTTTATCTAAAAGGTATACGGAATTGCATCGAAATTCTAATATCGGTAAGAGGATTCGGGATGCATACAGGGTGCTTGGTTATGGGTTATTATTCTGCGCATTTAATGCACAGAATACTGTGCAGTTGGTTGCATTGACTGTGTCCGGTTCGCTCACGTTTATAAAGATATTTCATGATTCAGTGATTCCTTTCGTTCTTTGCGAGCATGAAACTACTGAACCATGTAATTCGTTACACCAACGAAAAGATATGCTATTCGTGAGAAATCAAAATAAGAAGGCTTTCTTGATAACAAGCTAAATCTGATCTTTCAATAATTTCATTTCTATTATAAGGTACAGTATTTGTAAATAAGATTTCTTTGAAAGAGCGCAAAAATAATAATATATAATAATCATATCTTTGAGAACTTTTCAACGATCGTAGTCTGCTTTTAAAAACAGATATTGTATTTTTACAAAGAATGATTTTACTGAAGTATCTAAAAATTTTTCTAAAAGGTACACTGAAAAAAGTCTGGTTATAACTACCAAAAGTATAGTGAAATAGTATCAATTTAATATTTTGTCAATATACCCAAAAATAATTTTATTTTACTAAATGTTTAGTAAGTATTATCAAATCTGGTATAAGTTACTAAATATTTAGAAAAGTAAAATTATTTTTGGTTGCATTGACCAAATATTTCATTGATACTATTTCACTATACATTTGGTAGTTATAACCAGTCTTTTTTTCAGTGTATACAGAATTGTTACTGAAGTATCTAAAAATTTAAATACAGATATAGATTTGAAAATAATTTTGTTGAACTCTCAAAATAATTAAATAGAGCGCTTAAACTGGTTATTAAAATAGCCAACATTTTTATCATCCTGCACATTTATTTTGATGGTACAACAAAGTTATTTTCGATTTGTATCTAGCTAAATTTTTAGATACTTGAGCAGAACCGTTCTTTCCATGCAATATATAAGTAACGCGCTACATTAATAATAGTGTTTTATTAAAATAACATTACCTCGAGTTATCGCGAACGCTGCTCTTATCACAATTGGCTGCAATTCGCTGATATCGACGGGAACATTCGTTAGCGAGCGGGTAAAGAGATCTCGATACCCCGATTAAATAATGTATCTTCGGACCTGTTATCCGCTAGCGCGTTTAATTAGCGCGTCGACAACGAGTTTACCGTGCGGCTCCAGGCTGGAGCCGGTGTAGACGAGGCTCCCACGGAAAACGGAAGGAAATCCGATGGTCGACGCTGGTGGTGTGCCGGTAGAGCGGCGCGAAATGTATGGGCGTAGCCCACCGTAATATCGTGCGCGAGCTGCACCGGAGTCGACTCTCTCTCCCCGGCTATTTGTCATCGGCGTGTATATCATGGACGGCCCTTTCTATCTGCGCGATCCCTCTCTCTCCCCCCTCCCCCTCGCCTCGTCCATTTCACCCTTCTCTGTTCTCCGTCATTCCTCCCTTTCCCCGCACCCCCGTGGTCTCCGCGAAGATTTGCATTACAAATATGCACCAACCGGAATACATGTACGTCAATATAACGTCTCTCTCTCTCTTTGTCTCTCTTTCATCCTCTTTGCTTTACCTCTTCCCGCGCCACGGCTCTTCGTTTCTCTCCTCATTACGATAATAATGCCGATGTCTCGGGAAGTGCAGTAATGTAAATAGACTTTTTGCCCTTCCGCACAGCTTAGTAGCCGTGACTCAGTGATGTCTCTCGACATCAATTTTGTAATTCCGAATATCTTGGGAACGTTAAACATGAAAATGATTTAAATCGTCCTCGTTGTGTTCTATAATTAACATTCTATAATTAATGTTCTACAATTAAATTCCCGGATTCATGCATTAAATATGCGAAAATTATTTCGAAAATTTGAATATTATCATTTACCGATTGTGAGTAAATTCTACTTTAATGGAAAACAGAAGTGATCATTTTAACAAGTGTAATTAAATAAGACCGAGCGTCGAAAAATCTGTCAATGCACAAATAGTTCACGAGTTCATCAACCGCTTTTTCAAGCAATATTTCACAAGCACCATTTCGGGACGCTTCATTTTCTCAATGATAATCGGACGATGGATAATCATCAAAGCGTTTAAAATTCGGTCGGCTAAAAAGCCAAGCGTCGCCTTAGAAACCTTGTTCTTAAGTTTTATCTCGCTTCACGATCGACCGCAGAGTTTTGTCCCTCGTGAAGAGGAAGATACGTTTTTCTTGAGAGGGAATTAATAGTTTATATCCAAATAAATAATTTTACGGGCGGTCGAAGTTTTCGTCTGCCTAGGAAGGAAAGGAAGGTGCGCTTTCGCGCACGGTCGGTCGCGTCTCGCTTCTCGCGACGCTTCATTTGTTTCCTGATCAACGCGCCGCGACACATGTTACCGGCACAGAAAATGAAGCGAGCGCGTTCTAAAAACCGACAAAAGGCGGTCGCGGGGGTGGTGTGGCTAAATGCACGCCCGGCGTATTGTCAAAGGGGTGAGCATCGCGCTCACGGCGATCGCTCAAAGCGCCCCGTCCAAGCGCCAACCCCTTCGAAAGAAGGAGCGGAAGCAAGGGGCTGCTGTGGGTCGGCTCGAGTTTCGTAGAACGCGCCGACGAAGGATCCTCTTTTATCTTTCACCCCTTTCTCCGACCGTCCGAGAAAAGGGGTGGGCTCTGTCGTCTTTCTCGACCACCTCGAGTCAGCCGAGCAAAGGGCCGCCGACGGGGTGCCGGCGAGCCGACAGAGGGATTTATTATCGTCCACGATAAAAGCCTTAAGATGAACATGCGCGAGGTGAAGTAAAGCACGCCATGGAAACGGGAGTCTTGCAGCTAGACCGTGGTAGGCGACCGTAATTTGTGTTAAAGATATTATACAATGCTTCAGGTTTATACCACAGTTTCTTTTATCTAAGGATTTTCTGGCCAATTTCGAGATAACTTTTTCTTAACAGAACTGTATAGCGACACTTTAGCAAATTACGCTTTTAGGGGAAAGGAGGGCATGTTATTAAAATTTATAGCGAATTGTGATTAATATATCTCTGATTTTAGTTTTCTCTCTCTCTCTCTCTCTCTCTCTCTCTCTCTCTCTCTCTCTATATATATATATATATATATATATAGTAGAATGAGAGAGGGGGAAAGAAAAAAGAGAGAGAAGTCTATTACTCATATTAATAAACTTCATTTTAAGCTAAATAAATTTTTAATATAGATATAGATTAATTGCTAATATTATATCGTTTTCGGGCAAAACTTTAATATTTGACTTTATGTTCCCTATAAATAAAGTCTAAAATTTACCCGCTAGTTAGAAAAAGATTAATAAAAATATTATTACAGACATAATTAACGATGACCTGATTTTATACATAGCGCATTAAAAAATTAAGAACATATGTTAGACATGTATGTCAATCAAATTTTGAAACGCGAAATAGCTAAATTAAAATATGTGAAAATGAGAAATGTTGACCACTTGAACAAATTCCTTAAAGCTTCCGAAATAAACGAGAAAGTGCCACTGCTCAGAGTAAAATTAATATCAAGTTACTTAAAGCTCAAAGCATGTCTCATCCGTCTTGACAGTTCTTCGGCGGTCAGGTGGCGAATGCTGCTGGAGGACTAACAATAAGAAGAAAAAGGAAGATAGAGAGAGAAAGAGACAGAGAGAGAGAAAGGGGTAGGCAGTACAGAGAGGTCCGTGTTCTCGAAGACGGAGCTGTGTTATGTACATGCAGTCACGCGTCGTTGTGCACAAAGATGCCGACCCGCTAATATGTCGCGTGCGGTCTGTGCACCGCGTGGCCATTTCGCCACGCTTGGCTATATCGGGCACTCCTCCCACTCATGTGCACTCAAGTGCATGCAGCTTTTCTCGCGAGTGTTTCGCTGTTGCAGCCGCGGCGCGCGACGCATTGTTGCACGCGCATAGACGCCCGCTTGTCCAGCCGCATCTGAGTTCGCCGATCTGACGAGTCCCCCTTATCTTTCTGACGAAACACCGTAATACCAAGTATCGAAATTTCAGAGAAAACTCCGTCTAAAAGAAAAAAAAAAAAAAAACGGAATTCCTCTTATGAAGCGTAACAGAGTGAGTGCGTCGTAACTCGTTTGCTTGGTGGAGCAAAAGGTACTGTCGCACTGAGAGAAATGTTTTGTAAAATCAACCAAAGTTTGGTTGATTAGTGATCAAATGAATTTTATAGTGATAGATGTTTTGACCAAACAATTTGTAGTCTTAACCAAATAATTATTTTTATACAATAAATTACAAAAAGTTTTTGGTTTTTTTGTTAAATGTAACAAAGTTTTTGGTACCAATAACTATAAAATTCATTTGATCACTATACTACCAAACGATTTCTTTCAGTGCACTAAATGTGAATTGATATGTAAATAAAATCTTACAAATAAAAAAAATATAATCTGTGGTAGAGGGTAGAGAGTATGAAGATTTACGTGCAGGTGCATTTGTCACGGACATGGTAAATTGAGAAAATCGCAATTCACACACATTGATTCCGTTACTTTATCGTCCATTTACACATTCTTTCTTCCTTCGACGGCTCTTTATACTACACATACTTGACGTTCACACTATTCTTTAATCCGTTATGCGACGCTCGACGTTTCGCAGCTGTTGCTATAGCACGCGAATGGTTTTCATCTTTTTGCCGCGCTTATGAGAAAAGCATCAACTGACGCAAAAACTTCACGTTATAAAGTAAGAAAAGTACAGGTTCTACGTCGCATGAGAAACGCTCATTGATTTATTACTCCTGTTCTTCCGTCATTCGTTTAATAAATATATATAGCTAATATACGTATATACAACATGGTATAGTATAGATAATCCTTTCATAGTTCAGTGACAGTACTATAAGTTTGCAAATATGTCTATCTTAACAGAGACATAGCTTGAACTTTTGAGACAGAAGATAGAATATATTTTACATTTGTTAGTTTGTTTTAAAAGGTTATAGTACTTTATGGCAATTCTCTTTTGCGGCATATATATTTTATATACAGTGTCCCGAAATTTGCAAATCAAAATAAAAAAATATTAAATATTATAGCAAAAAAGTTAGTAAAAAATTAAGTAAAAATCATTATTTGTAAATTTTTATTTCAAGCAATAGTGCTTAATGCTAGTCAATCATAGATTACGTTTTTATGATCACAAATACTACAAGTACGACTCATAGATATGCAACTGTTTGAATATAGTTTTTGATTAGTCAACTTTAAATTATTATATCCATAAAAAAACTATTATTTGAAATAAAAATAATTTTTACTTAATTTTTCTTGTTATATTATGATTCGCAAATATCGAGACACCCTGTATAAGCAATATAACAATATTTGTGAATATTCTTTTGCGGATGAGAGCAAATTTTTCGCACAGAGTTGAAATTAATTTTTGCGACACAATTTAATTTGCGCTGGAGATTTGCAGTACCATCATCGAGAATGCATTATTCCATCAATACGGTTTGTAAAAAGCTTGTCGCTGTGTGAATGCATAAACTTTAATCCCGACCGCGATATACAGCGGCAACTTTATATTCGGAAAAGCGGCGAATAATCTGCAACGGCGCTCACGGCGCGTAACTATGGATAACAAGCGGTTTTAATCAACGGATTACAGGAGCACTCGCACTCGCAGTAATAAAAAGTTTCTCAATCTCGCATCATTAGAGCTTTCGGACAAAATGAGACTCAGAATTTCGAGAAAACAATCGCTACGCCCGCGCCAGTGCCAATACATCGAATATGTACTCAAACTTTGATTGTATCGTTTCAAATTTTTGATTCCCAACAGTTCACAAAAAAAACATTGATAAAAAGTGTTACATTTTCTTAGCGTTTTTTTTTTTAGAAAATTCGTAGAATAAGTTTCACATTTAATTGTTTTATTCGTTTTATTAATTCTTTCTTTGTAATAATTGTATTTATTTGTTGGAAATTTATATCTATAAAAATATAGTGTTTTCGAAGATCCAGTACCGTTAATTTATTAAAACACACATGTTCAGTTTTTAATTATTTCTGACTACACGTTTTATTGCAAATAATAAAATAATAAAATAATCAATTGAGTAAAATGATCATGATTTCTACATCAAGCTAGCTTGATAAAAAAATTATACTTGTTCAATATTTCATTATGTATCATAACAGTAATTGACAAATGCCTGATATAGTTCAGTTGATGCAAAAGAGGGGGAGGAGGCGGGGAGGGAGCACGCGTTTACAAAGTTCGTTAATTACGCCAAAATACGCAACGATCGCGCCTCGTTACTTCCGCGACGGTGGAAACACAGCTTGCGGTCGCATGATTAATTCCTGCCAAGTTTTCGCGAGCTGCGGTGTGTTTTCGCGAACGTAACTCGGCGCTCTTGCGCTTCGCGGTCTGTTCGAAGCGAGAAATCGATGCGGTCGTGCTTCGCCATATGGAGCACCTTCCACACCCGGTGAGGGCGTTTGTGCACCCGAAATAGTTCTATAAGACTATAGCGAGTTGTTCCTAAGTTTATCATCAATTGAAGATGATATAATCAAAGAAATGATGTTCACAAGTGTAATGAAAAAAATGTTTATTATTAACATGTTATTAATATTATTATTAACATGTTAATTAATATATTAATATATTAACAATTAAAATTACATTTAATATGGAATATTTTTTTGAAATTATATTGTTAATATGTCTGATTAATATCAATTAATATTTATCAAATTATTAAGTTATGAAAATAGCTTATCCATTGTCAGTGTCAACGCAAAATGAGAACGAGATAGCCACGCTTAGCGTTAATAAACGGGCGCTCTGAATTTATTGGTATTATCGCCTCTTGTTCATCTCGACTGCCCGTCACAGCTGTCGCATCAACCGCTAAACACGCGATTCTCATTTCTGCTTTGCCGTAATAATAGGAAAAAGAAATTTAAAGTACGCCTATCAGCCATTCGGTCGCCGGCTATCCCGATTCATGTTGGACGAAAAATGGTCAGTCCCGTCAATCGACGCGTATAGTGGTACCAGCACTACGCACTCTGTCCAGCTCTGTCTGCGAATGCATTTTGGAGTGCAGTATGATGCATTTCTCGCTGTGCCCTCGCTTCTAAAGCGATAGACGATCCTGATGGCGGAAATTAATATTTTATCGCTGTATATCTTTTGAGAATCGAAAAAGGAAGTTTCCGATGAGTTAGGCTTTCCGCACAAGATCATCCGTAACAAGTTACAGATATTTTTGTGTAGAAAATTTATTACACTACATAATGCAAGTACGCAACCAGCGTATTTTCTTTAGATAAATTTTATTTATTTATTTATTTATTTAAGATAAATCTCACTCTAATCGCATCAAATTCAATAGAATATACGGAAGAAATAATTTTGTTAAAGTATCTAAATATTTAGCTGAATATAGATCTGTGAAAATAATTTTATTGAGCCATCAAAATAATTGTGACGGATGTTAAAGCATAATGAGTAATGCTGCAAAAATTTTTACATTCTTGCATTCATTTTGAGAGTCTAACAAAATTATTTTGATGGCCTAATAATTATTTTCAGATCTGTATCCAATTAAATGTTTAGATACTTTAGAAAAATCGTTCTTTCCGTGTACTTAAATTCTTTTTCCATGTTTAAATCTGAATTTGCGAACATGTCTCAATATAAGCACTCGTCCCCTAACTCAGTTATCAATACCACGACTTTTCTGTTGAGGAAACTATCAGAATTGGTTAAAGATTCTGCACGTCAAGAAATGCCAGTAACACGTCCTCTGGTATCAAACTTAAAAGGAAATTCTGTCAAATTGCTTGAAGGAGAGGCGGAAACGAGATAACGTGACACGTAGTGTGCATTAATAGATCACGATTTTATCGGTCTAGCGATTCCTTTTGTTTCAGATCTCTATTAGATGAATATGCTAGATTCAACGTCCGAAATCGCACTGTGGAAGATACAGTCTACTAACTTTGTAACACATACTATTGTACAAAGCTATCTAATATCAAGAGAAATTACATCAACAGCTTCGATCAACGCATTCTGAGAGCTATTGTAATAACGATCGGCAAATTTAATGCACAAATTCATTTAGATCATCATCATAACTTACGTTAAACGATCATGCAATAAACCATTCTGAAAAATGTTCGGATGTAATAACGCCATAAGCAGCGTTGAGAAACCAATTGCGGCATTACTAATCTCGCGTTAACGTCTGACTCTTTCGCAGGCTGTTCATAACCAGTTACCATTACATCAGTTTTTAATGCGATATTAATTTGAAAAAATACGCGATAGCACCATTGAGCAAGGTGCGAGCGCGAATCGATATAATCGAAGAATATTGAGCCACGTATCAAGTGTGCCTGATTATACGCGTCTTCGCGAGTGCATCGCGAATTAATGTTCGCTTGGTCCATCGTCATCCCGCGCGCGATCTGTCCCCCTTCTTTTATCGATCCACCGATCTCTGCGGTCGGATCCTCTCACCAGCGAGTCAATTACCTCTCACGGACATCGTCGGATATAGAACATTAAGGCGGCGTCGCTAACGGAGAGAGAAAGAGAGAGAGAGAGAGAGAGAGAGAGAGAGAGAGAGGAGCTACGTTTTGCTCCAAGTTTTAACTACTTCCGAGACCGGAGAGGGTCTACAATAATTCCAAGCTCGGCTGCCAGGGGTCCGTCGGCTTAACGATTACAGAAACGACAGAGAAGGAAGACGGAGCATCATAGGATAAGATAGAAAAGAGAAAAGATAGTAACGAATACGCAGAGAAGAGGTAATGAAGTTGAGAGAGGTAATGCTGTTGGCGCGTGGATGAGAAACACCGGAAACGAATAAGTTTGCGCTACGTTGATAGCGATTTATCCAACATTTATCGAGTGAAATTGATTTTCGTTACAATTGCTCATCACGAAAAGAATGTAAGTGTTACTACCAATTTTAATTTGACACTACATACAATGCCGTGGCATAACATTCAACGATGTAATAGAAGAAAGAGCGATAATAATAGAAAAGAAAAGAAAAATAAAAATAAAAGATCGATATCGTAGATCGTTAGACACTTCACGTGTATAAATAATCTCCCCCTGCCAAATAATCATCCGCAAGTCAATTAGCGCGGCATTAATACGGTGTCCACGGTAATGGAAGAATTCCGGTGCGCCTCAGCATCCTAATTATCTGTCCTGCGATTAATAAACCGTGCGGCACATTGTTGCCGATCGGGAGCGAAGGCGCGTAATTAACGGGCCGCGGTAATTCGTTTCTCGCTCCATGCATCCTCTCGCTGCATGATCGCGATACAGGGCGCACGTATTTCGCGGGTCGAATCCACCGGAGAGAAATCTGATAATAACCAGCGGGCCGGACGAACGGGCCGGGGTGGTGAATCGGCGCGGTATGAGAGGGGGAGGGTGGCGGAGAGGGCGTATCTATCCGATTTGCTTGCCAAGTAACAATTAGAGTTCCGCGCAGTTTCTGCACGCAGTTATTGCGGTTAACGAGACGATGGAACAAGGGAGCCCTCGCGCCCGCGTACAACAATCCCGCCTCCTCCCCCTCCCCCTCGCCCCCTCCGCAGGAAGACGCACATCGCCGAGAACGAAGGGAGCACCGTAAAGTTCCTCGCTTGAGGAGCACCCTCGAGTAAATGGAACAAACACTCGTTGTCGGTCCACGACCGCTCGGGGATTATTATGATTCGGAGCCAGCTGAGTAAACGGCGTTGGTCATTATACCGGGGTGTCCGATGACTTTACGTTGTAACTACGGGATCTTATGGCTGAAGTGATTTCGAATTGAAGATGGCATGTTAACGATATGATTATTGGTTGACAAGCGGGGGCGGATTATATATTCCCTAATCAAGCGGGAAAATGTTAAGGAAAGCATGTGTTCTATGCATTATACGACTTTAATGTGGAATACCAAAAAATTATTCCCGAGGAAAATCATTTTGCGCAATTCTATCTTGAAGATTTGAACGGAAAGCTTAAGTTTCATTTTGTTGCTAGTTTGCATATAGAGAGAGAGAGAGAGAGAGAGACATTCGTGAGCTGCAGAATCAGAAAATAACGTTGCATAATGATTAGGTATATAATGAAATGCATGTCCACACACATTTTTAGTAGAAAATCTAAACGTTTCGTTAATAATTAATGATATATTTATCTTAATATTATGCTATTTATTACCTGATGTTACAGAAATCTACTCATTGTCTATCTAAGGATGTTACAATGTAATATTTTTATGACAATTTCAACAATACTTGTACAATAGGGATATGATCTTAAAGCTATGACTTAAAATTAGCGAGTATTCTGTGGATCAATGAAGTTTCCACGCAGCCATGCAGCGTGCGCGCAAAGGAAAGAGATATTCCTGCGAATAATAATGACGATAATTTAACTTATGTGAAATCTGATTTAAAGAGACGAAACAAAATATTTAAAAAAAGTGTATGAGAATAAGTATGAGAATAAGTAAGAGAAAAATAAGCAAGAACAACAAGATTCTCCAAAGTTATAATTATATAATAATGCAACGAATTTTTTTGTTTGTCTATTGTCACTCTCCGCAAAAACTATCCTCATTAAGATACCCGCAAAATAAAAATGCAAGCGAGTACAATGCCGACCATCGATCATTCGCCACTATCCCAATGTATTTAATGTGATGTAAGCTCGATAAAAGCCTAAACTTTTCGCCGATAACCTTATTAATGGACTAGTAGAAGCCCGTTCTCGTAAAAGTTTCGCGTTCTCTATAAAAACCTTTTCCGCCGCCCTCTCCATATTCTACTTTCAGTCCGTCGCTTTTTTTGTCTCCTTGGTGATATAAAAGATCATCAGCCGATTAAATGTCACGTAATCATGATACCGCGGCCGTTATTACTTCAGAATACCGAGTTACCCTTGATCATACTTTTTTTCTTCCTATACGGTAATAGCGAGGGTAAGGAGGCGAAGATTCCGTGTTCGGAAAACCAGTTCGATTTGGCGGATATCGAACGAGCGGATTACTGATGTCCGGTTTCTTAAGTCACCGCCGCGATTTAAAAGCCTCCGGCGATACGCTTCGCAAAATAAAACTAAGCTCCAATGAGCGAGCGAGTGAGCGACGAGTCGCTCGGATTTTATTCTGGATTCCCAATGATCGTAAAATCGGAAAGAGTAATACTGAAATAAACTTTATTGCGATGAGAAAGATCAAATTCCATTCGGCGATGTACGAATATTTTCTGATTTCTGTGCTCTTCATCTTATTGATGAATATTTCTCTTGAATTTTATGAATATTCTTCTAGATGCTATAAAGTAACAAAAGATATTGCACTTATACTTAAATATAAACATCAGATGTTGATATGATGTGTGTGTATGTAAATGAATGTATAACGAAATAAATAGATTTTCTAAACATTACTGATTATATAAAAAATGCTTAAAAAAACAATGTTTGTGTGTTTGTATCATTTATATAATGTTATGTATAATTTCATCGTCATATGCAATTATTTTGACTATTATATATATATTTGTATGTGTACATATATTTGTACACACTCACACATGTATTACATACATAATTCAATCGTTAACTAGAAATTAACCAAATTTCAATATTGATCGAATAATATATGCTACAATACTAAATATTTGCTATATTTATATTAAATAGAAATAAAGTATTTTTCACGGATATAAATGTATTTTTAATTAGCATTATCTTTGTTATATTACCTATTAGTTATATTCGTTTCAAGCGGATGTACATAATTTATTATAATTTATTAATACGCGTTTAAAGCGACAATGATATCAAGCTAATCGCAACGTCTGCACCTGGCGCAACGTAAGCGTTCGCGCGCTTACATTTTTGCGGAAGAACTCGTTCGTATAATTGCGATGGGCGACAGCCGGTTAAACGAGAATTCACATTATCATCGTCTTCGTCTTCGTCGAGTCGTATCGTTTCCAATCGAATTTTTCCGCGGGGCTAATTTCCTGTGACGCGATCGCCACACGTGGGCATCTCGGTCATTATCATCGGCGCCTCCGTACGCATTTTCGTGCGTTAATCATGAGAGGCATTAATCTATTTTTAATTGTGCCACACGGCACCGCGCGATTGCGATAAGCGCGATCCGATAACGCCAACACGGAACATGCGCGACATTAATTTATTTCGGACTATTAATATCGCCCGAATTATGAAAGTTTTTCGCGATAAAAAATCGCTCCTTCCACCTGAATTTCTGCTTCGACGATAACCTTCCTCACATTTTTCTGAATAAGTATAGTCTCATAAAACTACGAGATTTATAATATTAAACGATGTGTTAGCGTGACATTGCAATCTTTCTATCAATCAAGAACTTGCAGAAAGTAAAAAGGTGACTTAAAAATGAAGCACTTTTAATTGCAATAAGAAAATCAGAGTTTATAAATTAAAAGACAAAATACATTTATTTTTATATCAAATTATAAAACATGGAATATAATTTCTGAACATTTATTGTGTTTAATGCATCATAAAGTAAAAACTTTAATAAATGGATATTTCTAAAATCGCGTGAGAAAATCGTGTATAATTTTTTATTTTGGGAACAAAGAATTTTGTTCTCAAACGTATTCACCATTTTATCACGAAAATATCACATGAAAGGGTTGCGCGAGTCGTAAAAGATAGGTCGATTTAAACGGAAGCTCGTTCATCGAACGCATTCACCTCGGACGATTCATCCGGGATGATCACCGACAGTGAGCCCTGTAAATTCGCCTCGGGCCGGCAGGCAGGGGCGGTTTGTTCGAGAATTGAGACGTCGCGACGCATTGTGCAACGCGTTTGCCCAAACAGAGAATAGAAATTATTGGGATCGAGCGTGTGTGAGGGGGGGGTGCGAGGGATACATCGGGATCGAGGAGAGGAAAGGAAAGGAGAGCATAACGCGTAAGCTTTGTCGGGAACGTCGAATCGCCATTGTCCGTGCGCCATAAATTTCCCAACCGTTGGGAAATGCATTTTTTCCGCCGCGCACCGGGCTCTCGTGGTGGTGCAGGTAGCCGACGACTAAATCGGTCCAGCAGCCAAAGGGACGGGCCTTGCCCTTCTTCTACGGCTCTCTGCACCTTTTATCGCACAACTTGCTCTGAGTTCTCTCTTTCTCTCTCTTTCTCTCGCATATAATCTTGTATACACTGCATGTGTCGGCTTAACATCCCGCTGTGAGATCGTAACGGTTCCGAAGTGTTAGTCGCTTCCGGGGATAATGCCTCAACTTATCAGGGTCGTCTGCAGTGTGTCAAGTTTACCGGATATATAAATGAACATAAATGAAGGGAACTCATTGATTAAAATTTATTAATTTTAGAGGAATACGTCTTGTTATGCGCTATCAAATGAAAATGTTTCATTCTTGATTGATGTCTTTATTTTTCAAAACTTTTTAAGAATTCCCAAAATTACTTAGCTAATAATCTATTCACTATCTATTAATTTTTTATTTTAATCTAAATAAGCAGAAAGAAAGAGAAAGAGCTACATAAACAAAAAAGAAAAAATATCGACAACATAATTTAAAAAAATGCTTATTCTAGATAGAATTCATTGTTTGTATTAATAAATTTTGTTCCATTAATTATTAATTTTTACTCTTAAAAAATAGGAATTAATAACGTGCGATTAATTTCAGTGATTCATAGTTTTCTTCGCATGCGTCAACTTAATGATTTAAAGACATGAGCTACGAGACAGGGAGCTACGAGAAAAGTTATGTAAAAACGAGTTGTTAATTGCTTGATCAAAATTTCCGAAGAAATTCTGTTGTCTTCATACGATTATCAGAAATCAATCAAGATATTCGAAATGCACCGTCGACAAGACGTCCGCAATTTCTATCGATATTGTCACGCGGAAGAGGAGGAACGTGTACGCGCGATCGGTCGTCAATCTGAGATTTACGCGCAGCCGAATGCCGTTTCTGCGTCGCTCGTTCGAGCTACGGTTACGACCGTGAGCGGCATCAAACGCCGGCGGATTGCGGAATTTCGCGAAATGCGGGAACGAGCGTGTGTGTTTTTTCGGACTGTCGAATTTATAGGCGCGCCGAAATCGAGCGTGGAATTGTGAAATATTTGTGCGGGCTTGACGATTGTGCGCGCACGAGTAGTCAGAGTGATCGATCCTTTTTTTCCTTTTCCATTCTTTTTACATAGTTTGGTTAGATTTTATTATAGTCAGGCATAAAAGTGCACGCGTACTACCGAATCTTTCTTCGTACATATGCATATGAATAAATATGCGTCATGTAATTAATTACTGCGTTACCCTAGCACTTAAAGTCGACACGATAGTGGCAACGATCGCTGCCTTTGTTCGTTTTAATAATCGTTTTCTTAACATTTTAAACGTTATTTCTGATACTGATGAAATCTTCGTTCCCTCAGAGTAAAAAAAATTCAATAATAAAAATTATTTTCATATCCTACCATTTTTTGTTGATATTGCTGATACTGGCTGCGTTCTGAAATTCACTGCCAGTACTGAAAATCTATACTATATGTAACGTGAACTATAGATTTTCAGTACTGGCAGTGTATAGAACGCAACCACTGTTGTACCATGAAAGTAAAATGAACCCAGGTAACTCACCTGAAATAGAAAAAACAAAAATGTTAGATTTAGAGTATTAAAAAATGCAATTATGCAATCAATGATTTTCAAATTCTCGCAAAAATTAAATAATGTCCTCAAGATAGCGAAGTAACACATTTAAGTTGAAGGAAGTATAGTTATACAAATTTATGTAATAATAAGTACAAGAATTAAATAATTTGATAATTTGATATAAAATGATTCAATGAATCGAAAAAATTAAAAATTTATGTTCAGGAATCTACGTGTATATTATGTTCAGCTTAAAATTGTACTAAGCATGTCCTTTAAGTTCAGTTTTTATACGTCACGAGATTCTCGAAAGAAGAAGTGGCCAGGCGCAATTCCAGGCATAATAAGCGATCTTTCATAGCGATTGACGAACAAAGAAAGAGGAGGATGAGAGAATCCGGGGAAAAACGGATGAAAAGTGTGCATGCTCAAATTCCAAGGGAAAGTGCACGATAAATATGCTTGTCGTTGCTCAATGCGCATCACGGCGTCGTCGCCGCAATTCCGTTGAAATCCAGAATCATCGTGCCTCACGGTCGGAAGGGCACAAACTAACTTCCGTCTAGGAAATCGTTCTGCCCTACCGGCGTCGTCACTGTCATCGTCTTTGTCGGTTGGAATTTACTCACGTCATCGTATGTGTCGCACTTGTCGCTGACGACTCCGTATAATGGTTAATAGTGAACTGTATGAAATTTCCAGGCACGTCCAGACACGAAAGTCCGTTTCAACATGAAGGATCTATTTTTCCTCGGTTTGGATCTACTCGAAGAATCGTCAAGATAAGGGAGGAACGAATGAATAATGGAACAAAAAAAAATGTTTTTTATAACAATACGAAATTGTTTGGTTGGTTAATTAGAAAATAACGTAAAAAAAATGGGATGAATACATGGTGTTAAATCCTTAAATAAAAAAGTGATTGAACTGTGGAAAATTAAATATTTCAGAGATCAGAGCTCCAAGTTTGCCACACGTACGAAAGTGTAATATGGATTTAAAATATATTATTTTAAAAATATTAACGTAACACACATACACACGTTGAATCAAAGATGATCTAGATTGTGTCTAAGAAGTAAAAATTAAGAAAGAGAATTACTAATGGAAATACTTGGATGCGCGACGGACGGTCGGCTGGTGAAAATTGATACCCAATTTAAACTTCTTACATAACAGGATGCACGTACTCGAGTACACCCGGTAGGTCACGTACGAGTCACGTAGCAACTCAAGAAGGTGAAAGGAGACGCGCCGTGATAGGTGAGGGAGTTGAAGGAGAAGAGGTAGGAGACGATAACCTACTAGAGAGAAAGAGGGAAGACTGGACGATGACGAGAGGCTGGTTTATAGATGGCGAGGATGAGCGGAGCGCGCAATCGATCTCTCATCTATTGTATTACCCGATCACGTTTTACGCGCGCTGGATCGGAGCTCTCGCGTCGGCTCTCTCATCCCAGCTCTCGGTTCTTCACCCTCTCGCTCCGTCTCCCCGAGATTCACCGCGCGGATAACGCGAAGGGCCCCGCCGCCGTCGCCGCCGCCAGTAGAGGGAATGCGCTTCGCCCTTCGCTCGCTCGCGCGTGAACGCGACACCGTCATGCACCAGGCAGAATGGACTTTCGTTACGTGACTGGAAATCCCTGTCGAGTTTACGATTACTCGTTACGTGATGGGGACGCGACCGTGACACACACACACACACACACACACACACATACACACACGTACACGCGCAACGACAATGATGACGAGCGTGAAATACCAGCGAGAGAGTCATAACCGACGCACGACGCTTCTAGAGATTCTCGAAGATGCGTCGAAGAGATAAAGACGCCGTTGCTTGCCGGAAGTTTGATCCGTTATTCCGGAATCTTCGGATCGATTTAATCCTTAATGAGCGCGGTGAGCGTTATCACTTTTGTAAGATTCTTAGAAATATATGTGGAATTCTCTGAGACATAAGGGCATAAGTAGAAACATCAAATATACGAGACATAAGGACCTAAGTAGAAGTGTTGATATGCGAAATGAAAACATCACAACACCAGTGAAGCCTTGGTCTAGTGGTGAGAGAACTAGTTGTCGGAACAAGGGATCCCGAGTTCAAATCCAACCAGCTATTTTTCGGTCATTCACAGATATCGAAGCAGCCTAATATTAGGAGTATCTTACAGATTTCCAGAGAATATCTTACACATTTAATATCGAATTTCTTTACAGTAACTCCAAAGCAACTGGTGGTACCTTCATCGACAAGCCCATCGGCTTTGAATTGTAGAAAAAAATCAAAGTGATACGTACGTCTTTGCCATTCGGAGATTTGTTTATTTGATCATAGCAAGCATGTTGCTACCAAAGAGATCATGTTTGTTACGATCAAATTCCATATTTCCGAATGTATACGCGGCGATGCTGACGAAGCCAAAGCTCTCTCACTTCTATAAGTGAATGGAACGTAACTGCGATTTGACACGACCGACGTTGAAACAGATTACTCCCACCACTATCTTAAGCACGACATGGATTCCAGCAAGCAGAATAGTCCAGTATCGTGCGATTATAAAAAGTGTGCTTATTGTAACATGTCTCTGGAGGATTTGACAAGCATGAAAGAACATTTGTCGGAGAAACACAGTCATTGTCGATACCAGTGTGGTTATTGCTTCTATCGGGCTATTGTATCGATAAAAGCATCGCTCACATTGATATCGACTGTGTTAATAACATCAAGTAATGATTTTTAATTACTGCATTATTACAAAAAACAATATCTAGCTAATCGATTAACTTTCTATGTAACGGTAACGGTAACGAGGGATCCCCGCCGAGTTCAAATCCAATCAGCTCCTTTATTTTTCGGTCGTCAACAGATTTCAAAGCAGACAAATATTAGGAATATCTTACAGATTATTAGAGAATATCTTACACTTTTGACACTGTAGCTACATCGAAGTTGAAGTTACGAAGAACAGTGTACGTAGTATCTTCATAAATCCCTGGTTCATGTGCATTAACTACACACTCGCATATAAATGCATATAATATGTAAGCAGAGAAAGTTTAGATAATTGTGTGAGATAAGTGAAACATCCGTATGTATAATTTATGTATTTAAAGATCAATACTGATATCATCTTATGTCGATTTAAATATACAATAAAAATGTTTTTGTTTGGGCGATTTAAATATAAATAGTGAGAATACCATTAAAAATTTCTTTATTTTTCAATGTCTCTGTTTTTCAGCGAAAAACATTCGCGATGGATCATTACTGAACCTTTTGCTCCCGCGGCGAGACGCAAGTGGTAATAATTGATTTTTCAGCTGTAAGTATGAGCCTTTATCTGACGATCTGCGGAACTCATTTTACCATGGATTTTATCTCCTCGCGATCATCCTCGTATAACGTTTCGTATCAGTATCACGAGGGCTATGCTAGGAGGAAAACGGCTGATTGCTGCGTAAGCGTTTGAGAGAGGCCACGTAATAGCATGGTAGCGAGACGCACGGAAGGAAAGACGAAATTGTAGAAAATAATCGGTTCTCCTGTCGTAAACATCGCCCCCGTCCATCAGACGCGAGGTAGTTCAGTTGCGCGACGAGATTATTTCAAGAAGTCCGCGCGTCGCTATTATTGGTCTTCATTGAAAAATTCAAATTTAATTGACGATTAGATCGTTCCTAACGGGCTCTGCGTAATTAGCATTTCCGTGTTGCAGACGATAACTGCTAACGACGAAATTACGAAATGGCACGCATAAACTTGCTCGCTTCGATGAGATCTTGCTATTAGGTCCGTTATGAGCACCGACTTTCACTCAGCTTGAATTGACGTTAACCAGGAAAATCACGTAATAATCGTAAAAGAACAATTTTCGGTGCATTATAATTCTCCTATTATAAAAATTTCAGGGAAGCGCATACAATTATACAATCATTTCTTGCTGCTATACTGAGAGAAAAAATTGCTAAATTTTAATAAATATTTATTCGAATATATAGTACTAATGAAATATTTACTCTGTAAGAAAAAATATTACTTAAATTAAATTAGTGGTTCTTGTACTAAATAAATATAATATATTTATACATTTTGTAAATATTTCATTAGTACTATTCGAATAAATATTTATTAAAATTTAGTAATTTTTTCCTCAGTGTAAGATCAATGTGATAATTAATAAATGACAGTTAACTTTTCGCGAATCTATAATCGCAAAAACGTTAAATCCACGTTGAAATAATCGTATGCATGTTCGTCATGAATATGGGAGTTCGATCAAATAGTTTCGTTCGCGAAGAACAATTTATCCGGAATATACGAGATCGCTCATTTAGCGTGGAAGTTCCGATCGTAAATCCGCGAAACGGTCTTCGTGCCGCTCTGACTTTTTCTTCTAGCGCGATTCCGCCTGCATGTGCAACGGAACGAATGTTACGTGCACGTAATGACTCGAAGCAGACCCGCGTTAGCCGCTCAAAAGTGTTGATATCGGCCGACAATCTTTCGAAGAGCCGGCCGGCGTGTCAAAGAGTGTCAAAAAGTGTGTCACGCGAGTAAGAATGGAGCAGAGAAGAAACCGCCGCCGTCACGGCAGCAGCGCTCTTTTATCGGAATTCGATCCGTGTATGTAAAATGCTTTGGTTATTTATATTACAGAATACTTCGATACACTTGCAATCTAAGGATTATAAAATCGGTGTTTTTTTTTAATGAAAAATTATACGGTCAGCACGATTTTTACGACCGACGTCGAATTAGGGTTGAGCATACGTGGATTGTTAAAATGCGTAAAAACTTGTGCGTAACGTTAAAATAAAAATCCCTGAGGATAATGCGAGGGAGAGAGTGCTCCCCTCTTTCGAGAGGAAATTATGTACCTATCATTAATTTTATTAGTACGCCGTGACGAGAATAACGGAGAAACATCGTGCTGTGCTCTTCAGACTTCGTTCCCTTCAAAAGAAGGGCTTAAGGGACACACGGAGAGTCCCGACCCTTCTCTGTCCGTTTATTTTTTTCTCCCATAACCGTTGCATGAGAGGTATTATAATGCGAGAGCTATTTGGTCCAGTAAGTACAAACGTTAATTGGTACAACGGTGGCGCCCGCAGGTATAATAAAAAAAGAGAAGGGGGTGAGCGGGAATGTTAAAGTTTTATCGCGTTTTTCTAATAAAGTACGTTACAAAGAACCGCAGCGCTTTCATGCTAACGCGATGCAAGTGCAGCCAGTTTCCATTTAAAAGGCTCTTTTGCGGCAAATTCGAGTCGCTTTCGTTTGTGCTTCTATTGTAAAAACTTATAAAGCTTGTAAAATAAATGTTGTGCACATAGATGAAGACCATCTTCTAGTTTAAATACGGCCCGTAAAGATATTTTAATACAAAGTTGTAAAATTTAATGTAACATTTAGTAATTATTAATTAATATCGATTATTCAGTCACATATGCCATATTCACATTTGATCGGTAAAAATAAACTTTTCAAGATACTTTAAAAGTAGATTATTAATTTCTGCCAGTTAATATATATAGTTTAAACTGTTTTATTATGTATAATTAAAAATTATCAAGTATTTCTAGGCAGAAACCGTAAAAATAAAATATAAAAGATTAGAGTCTACTTTTGCGACTAGAATTTTGGAGATTATTTCGGGTAAATAGCGCTCGTTTTTCAATTATACAACGGCCAAGCTACACGCGATTACGAGGGCAGAACGCGAGAATATCTTGCTCCGAATAGCAAGCTTGAAATTGCGGCCACGGAAGGAGCTCGCCATAATTCAAGACGGAGCGAGCACACGTAATTTTTCACGGACCCCCTAAACCGCCGGGCCTCGAGCTCGCCGTCGCTCGAGAAAGACGCGTGCGCGGCCGCGTGACAGCGGCCTTAATTCCGCTTTCATTAATGGGACCGTTTACACCCGTGGCTCGCCAGGAAGTGTTCTCGTTGCTTTGCGTTTGGACAAATAGCACGCGGCATTATAATATTTCTCGGGGGTGATTCTGCGAGTGGTATTAGACGCGATGAAGAGAATGAGCCAACCAGCAAAAGACGGGGAGGGAAAGAGAGGGAAAGGGAGGAGGGAGGGAGGACAGAAGCGAGTCGCTCCGGGCCTCCCTTAAAACGCGAGCGAGGGGCCCACCTCCGCCTCCATTCTCGGGCTTCCTTCGCCCCTCGCCTCGTTTAGTCATCGCCGCGGGACAACGGCGTGGCGGCAGCTTACCATGTGCATTTTAATTACGACATTACGTCCAGGGCTCGTTTCGAGACGCAGCATGCGAATGCGCGAGAGAAAGGCGAAGAGGTTTCGTGGCGAACGGATAAACAGACGGAGGTCAGAGGGCGACTGCTTATCGAACTTTGTGTCACTCGGATAAAATGTGCTGCGGATAAAATGAGATGATATTATGAGCTGAATCGAGAAGCTTCTTATTTTTATACACATATGTGTAATGTGTATATGTTAACTTGTAAATAAAATTGCATTTTAAGCTTTTATCGTCAAAATTATTATCTCAAAATTATAATATTAGTATTACTGTTATCGTTATCGTACAAAACAAATATTACAACATTGAGTTATTATTAATTAACTCACTCTCTGAATCGATCATGTGTAAGTAAATATACAATTATCTCTTAAAATAAATACACTTTGATGATATAGAAATTAAAAATAAGCGGTTCGTGACTGCTCAACGAACGAGGATCATTTTCTCGACAATATCGATTCCATTTCGATCATAATTTGTAAGCATAAACATAAACATAAAAGGGAAGCCTGAGCAGTGAAGTTTTCAAATAACAGCCAAATTGATTTCGCGCGCGTGCGAAGGGATCGTGCGCACGAGGGTGGTCACGGGAGGGTGGCGAGGGTGGAGAACCAATTACAGGCGATAGCATCTCTCGCGGATATTTACAGCTAATGTATACGCAAAAGCCGTTAACTTAAACCCTACGAAATTATACTTGCAAATAGTAAACAAGAGCATCGGAGTGGCGGCCAATAAAAAGCTGCCGCGCAAAAGACGTGCCGCGGAAAAATAAAAGCGGCAGCGGAAAACCGAAGGCAGAGACTGCGACGACGACGACGACAACGATGACGAGGACGACGACGCCTCGAACGAGTCCATTTCCGGCAGCCGACCGAAAACTTTCGAGGGAGGGAACGCGGTCGGATTTTCAACTTTCTGCCGACTTTCTCCGCGCCGCAAGTTAAAACGCGCGCGCGTTGCCGCGCGGTGAATCGGAAAGTCTTTCTTCCTTTCCTGTCGTCTTCTCGCCGGAAATTGCGGCACTTTGTGAGGCCAGTGTGCAGATCCGCTTCTATCTGTCTTCGTTCGATCTCTTCGTTTCGTCGCAGTCCAGAAGAACAGAGCGGAATGAGTCGCGACTTGAGGAGAAATAGAACGCCATCTCCGAGATGAGTTTAAATGATATTCATTGTATATTCTAAGACCAAGATCTCAAAACTTTTGTAGAGTATATTAAAAACTTTATGTTTGATTTTAATAGTAAACTCTTCTAATTTGAAACTGGTTTATGTAGTCCATGCAAAATAATCAACAACGTTAATTATTGATCTTTCAAATAATTTTAAATCAATTTCAATTAGCTTTAAATTAATTTTAAGTAAACTTATTGATAAATATATAATTTAAAACTTGGTGTATGTATTGTAAAGATTATTAAGTAAAATATTATGACAAACAGGTAAAAAATTTTCTTACAAGGAACATGTCACGGGTGTCCGGCGCCGATTTGATTCTCCTTGAAATATGTTG
>QKQZ01004501.1:0-28061 GCA_003595255.1 Solenopsis fugax | reverse complement strand
AATGAATACAGGACTCAGGAAACGCAAAAGAAAAAAAAACTGCAACGAATAGTCCTGGTCTCCTCTATATATAAAATAAATATAAAAAAGTGCGCTAACATATTTTTATAGCCGTGTTCTGAATACAAGTCTTATTTTATATATATTTGCATTATGATTTCTCAAATGTTTTTTTTTTGTTATTACACATCATATAAAATTATAAATAGAATTTTATTTTGAGTCTTAGATCTAATATGAATTATAGATTATTAAAAAAAAAATATATATATATATAGGTATATCTGATAGAAAAAATAAAGATACTTCGAGATTCATAGACATCTTCGTCTATTTATAAAACCTGAAATCTTTTTTGAAATCTATAGAAAGAAGACTAAGGGTAATGTCGCCCAAATTCAGATTAATTAAGTTAATCATCAAACGACAAAAAATTAGTGATTTTTTATCGTTTATCATATGGAAAGAAAGATTAAATTAAGGATAGTGAATAACATAATTATCAATTTTTTAA
The DNA here is from genome assembly GCA_003595255.1 of Solenopsis fugax. Classification (NCBI taxonomy): domain Eukaryota; kingdom Metazoa; phylum Arthropoda; class Insecta; order Hymenoptera; family Formicidae; genus Solenopsis; species Solenopsis fugax. The sequence goes on along the minus strand of QKQZ01004501.1, from coordinate 27,547 downwards.
TAATTCTGTCTCAATGGAATTAATTGATTTAATCTGAATTCAGTCGAAGTCGCTTTTAATGTGTCACATATAAAATGGGAAATTTCATGAAAACTCTGTTTGGTACAATAATAAAGATTAGAAAACGATAGTGGTCAGTAGGATGTAGAATGCAAAATGGTGCAAAGGTATTTCTTTATTAATTATTAATCGTTATCGGGGATCGGATTACTCCTTTAATCATGAACGACAAAAATCCTCTGAAGAATGCAGCTATATTCCGTACTAACGAACACCGATAGACTAGAGCACACAGAGATTGGAATGTTCCCTATCTGCAGTTAGCGTCCGATCTCGCCGCGTTAGATTTCATTTTTGATCGTCGAACCCCTTTCTCCAAAAAGTTCTGCAAAGGCTGAACGAACGAAACGAACTGAAAGCCGCTTTCGCAAGAGACCAAGCGATACTTTCTACGTTTCCTACTCTTTCCCACGTGAGAAGATATTTTCGTATTTCAATAAAGGTCGACACCCGCGGCCGCAAGGGGCAATAACTTTTATTTACATTCCCGATTACAAAATCCCTCTCGCACGTATATATTTCTCTCGCGTCCTCTCGATATAATATCGCGGCTTCCGCTTATCGTATGGACGGGCTCGTTTACGTTTCAACAAATGTCGAAGGAGCCACAGCCCGTAGTTCCCTCCTGGACTAGAAAAAGAAGGATCCGGCGACGCGAGGCGAGGAATACGAGGAAAGCGGCATTAGCGTGCTAAGCAGATGCAGATGAAACAAATGGATTCGCTCGGTGACCGTCGTAAATTCACGGTATCGCGACACGATCCGTACACTCTCCGCACGAACGAGGGTACGGAGTCTGCTGGCATCCTTCGCGGTGTGAAATTTGCTCGGTATCTAGGAGAAGACGACGGTACTCAATCCGCATATAATTATAGATGTAACGCTCAATTCCGCGTATTAATTTTACGATTGCATTACATTAGCTATTGCCGCATACCTTCCAGTTTCTCTCGTACCTGACATATCGTACGTTGCATCGGATCTGCATGCGAAATGTATATATTGTACTCGTATATCTGATGCGACTCCGAATCGAAAATTTAGGGGAGAGTTACAAATGCGTACCACTTAAGGCATTTCTTATTATATTTCGCATTTGGATGCAAATCTAAATTGCATGAATAATGAATAACGACAATGAAAAGGTAAGGACATTGAAATAAAACTTATTTTGAAGGCTTGAATTTATTTTGTAATTGACATGTTTTCATACATAGCAATTGTTAGTTTTACTATATCACTTATCAATTTTACATCAGTATCATTTGTATTATAGTAAAATTTATGTGATGGTACGAGTTAGGAAACGTGATAGAAATTTTTATAAAAATTTCGATATAATTTTTACAATAAATGTAAATATGTATACAATGAATATAAAATATTCTATAACAAGTCTTCTTTTATGAAAATATAATTCAAAATAAAATTGCATAATTATGTTATTATCAGCTACATAAATTGATGAAAAATTTACATCAGATATACCTGATTTTCTAAACGGTTGATAGCATACACAAAATAAAACTTGTTAAATTTTTGTCTACATTACTTATTTTTCATTTACTTTTTATTTTTGTCACTAAATATTGCTTATATGAAGTAAAAAATGTAAAGTAATAAAGAGATACGCATTCAACAAGCTCTCCCCTATTTATTCGTTCACTTAGCGCGAAATAATCGGCGGTTCGATCGAAAAGAAAAAAAGATTACCGCGGAAGGCGTTTTCGCACACGGCGCCACGTAAACGCGAAGTTTAATTTCCTTGAACAATTCAATCGAAAGTACTATCGTGGCGATTTGCCTTAACGCGAATGGCACGTTATAATAGGCGTAGATAGATGTAAAAGCGATACATTGCGCCGGACAATAATTTGTCAGTCTTTCGCTGATGCACGGTTGATCGATGTTGCATGCGCCTAGAATCGCTTAAAGCTTGGTAGCGCCGGGATTGTCGGTAGGATTATTAATGAATTATTCGCGGCTCTTACTCGCGATCCGTGCACGACGACGAGAGCCTTTCTTTCCAGGAGCTCTATCGCTGTTTCGGTGTTTTTTCTGTGAAGTTGGCACGACATTCTGTTAATATAAAAAAAAAATACATAGAGTTCCAGTAGTACTTTTCATAGTTCCGGAGTTCCTTATAAAAATAACGAAGAGTTCTGCATTTTTTACCCGAAAAAAAATGAAAAAATGCCGTGCTAACTTCGCGAATCTAGCACGACACCTCCTTCTCTAAAGTACAAGAAAATAATAAATATTAGTACATTTAACAAGAGTTCCAATTAGTGCTATCAAAGTTCTATCACTGATTGTAATTTCAAAAAAAATTCACATGATTAACATTTTTTTTACAATAAAATTTTGAACGTACCACGACACTTGAACAAAAAGTGGTGCTGACCATTTATCGCAGTTCCAGCGATAGTTCTCGTCAGTTCTGGCAGAGTTCTATGCTATACAATCATTTTTAGAAATAGTTCTGGCGCTTGCATTTTTTAAAAATAATTTTTTAATATACGAACCACCACACTTGGACACTGCGATAAATAGGCAGCACGACACTCGTCAAACTATGTCGGAGAGATTTATCTTTCTTATATCTTATATCTATTTATTCAATTTATTGAACTAGATAAAATTTGTGTTATTTATTCTTTAGTATTTAATCTGTATTATTTTTTGTTACAGATCATGATGAGAAACATGACTGGTGATGGTACTGGTGAGTAGCATTTAGGGTACCGGTGATGGTTTTTGCTGAAATCAGTGCAATTCATTTTTTTATGTAGATTTTTTACATGTAGATGTAGATTTTTGTGTACGAAGCGTCGAGAATGAAGAAGTATACTATAAGTCCCTCTTTGAAAATAAAATTTTAATTTTATTGTATATTAACACTTGCGTTCTGCACAAAAAAATTGTGAATAGATTTCTAGAGAGAGAGAGAGAGAGAGATAAATCTCTAGAAATCTATTCACAATTTATATATATATATATATATATTCGTATAAAATTTTGCAGAAAAATTACAAGTTTTTGTATTTGATTTTTGAAATTAATTATAGTTTCGCAATTAAGTTTTTCAAAAGTAGGGCAAATTTCATTAAATTCGCGAATATCATTTCCACAATTGATATTTTCACAATTTTGCGACAAAAAGTTTTATTAATTCACAATTATTAATTTGCAATTATTTTACATTTTTTAAATAATTTTCGTATTCCATCTTACCTATTACAAAATCTCCGTTGATATTCGCAAAAGAATTGCGAAATTGAGCTTCGTATAGTTCGCATGAGGAGCTGCGAGGCGAAGTAATCTTCGCAAAAATATTGCGAGGATAAGTTTCATAGAAATATTACAAGGGGGAGACAATTTAAAAAATTGTGAAACATTAAATTAAATATATAATATATTATGTATAATTCGCAAGTTTCGTCCGCTTATAATAAGTGTGTTTTAAACTTTAAACTTTATTTATAAATATATTGCAACAAATTGTCATTAATAATATTCGCGTTTTTCATTTGTCATAAATATTTTTTTTAAATAACGCAGAGTAGATCACAAATTTCGCGTCGCGAGTGCTTTATATGTCGAGTAAAATGCAGACCATGGACACGTAAAATTGTTTTAACTCGATCCGTATATTTTGTTCTATAATAAACATTCGTTAAATATTGTTAAGTACGTGCATTGTTATATTGTCAAGTTCAATGAAATTGCAACTCCGCGGATTTCGCGTCGCGAGTGTATTAATGTGAAATAAAGTGCAAGTTACAACGTTGGAGAAAATGCAAAGAGGATTTTTAAACCACTTCGGGGTTCCGCTGTTGCGGATGTGATTGCAGCGGAAGATGCATCGATGGACATCGAGGGACGTGCGAATCTATGAGTGTTATTATTCAATTAGTTTTACAATCGATTCTTTTTAGCTATACTTTTTAACTTTTCCTATACATTTTACGTTTTTTATTGCTCTATTATTTCATATAATACATTATTAAAAGATCATTGTTATTAATTATTTTGTGCATAATAAATTATTAAAAGATTTTAATATAAAATTATAGTAACATATATAATGTAGCTAAAAAGAATAGATTATATTGCATGCGTAGTATATTTATTTAATAAAGTTGGCACTGATTTCCCAGCAAACAAGATGACGCTAAATGACGTTTAAATGACATCTTATTGAAGTTAGAGACATCATTAAGACGTCATTAAACGTCACCTTGTTTGCTGGGTAGTAATTGCATGAGTAGATATTTATACATTATCACACCGACAAATTTATAGTTTGCATCATTGATATTGATTATTATAAAATAATTTTTTATGTATTCACGATGTTAATCTACGAAATTAGTATTACAAATTTTTGTCGTCACGACAAAGAAAAGCACACACAGAACTGCTTCTCACAATGTTATTTATTTAAACCTAGCGTATAGTAATATCTGTGGGTAATATCTATGGGTATAGTATTTCTTTTATATAATATAGATCTGTTCTTTTTTTCGTGAGGAGATATACAGCTGAAAGAATATTGCAATTTAATATAATTCCGATATTCATACACAATAATACGATATTATATTAATGGCCTAAGTGTTAAAACATCCTGTAATAGCTATATACTTATAAATCTAGTTTTAATTATTATCAGTAGACAATTTGTCGAATCTGAAACATTTTTATCCCAAAAAAACAAAAATGAGAAAATGTGCTAACTTCGTGAATCTAACACAACACCTCCTCCTCTAAAGTACAAGAAAACAAGAAATATTAGTACATTTGATAAGAGTTCCAGTCAGTAGCTGTTTCTATCAGAGTTCTATCGATGATTGCAATTTAAAAAAAAGTTCACACGATTAACATTTCTTTTACAATAAAATATTGAACGTACCACGACACTTGGACGAAAAGTGTCGTGCTAACCATTTATCACAGTTCCAGCGACGGTTCTCGCCAGTTCTGGCAGAGTTCTATGCTGTACAATCATTTTTTAAAATAGTTCTGGCGATTGCAATTTTTTAAATAATTTTTTAATAAATTAATCAGCACGACACTTGGACGAAAAGTATCGTGCTGACCATTTAATTCAATATTTTATTGTAAAAAAAATGTTAATCATGTGATTTTTTTTTAAATTGCAATCAGCGATAGAACTTTGATAGCACTAATTGGAACTCTTGTCAAATGTACTAATATTTAATGTTTTCTTGTACTTTAAAGGAGGAGATGTCGTGCTAGATTCGCGAAGTTAGCACAGCATTTTTTCATTTTTTTTTTCCCCCATAAAAATGCAGAACTCTTCGTTATTTTTATAAGGAACTCCGGAACTATGAAAAGTGCTACTGGAACTCTATGTATTTTTTTTTTATATTAACAGAATGTCGTCCCAACTTCACAGATTCCGTCTTCTCTTCTTTTCCGACGGTCCGATATTACGCTTTGGTGAAAGATGTTTGCAGCATTGAAATATACGCCTGTATAAAAAAAGGAGAAGATATGTATTTATGTATTAAGCACGACGCGCGCGAGTTTCGAGACTTTTTCTTCCGGCCCAATCGAGAGGTGGGTACGACTTCCCCCTCGGTCATCGATTCCTGCTAAAGTCATCGACACGTGACTGCGCGACCGGTCCTGCAATCCAGTTCCGTCGCGGCCCAATCGGTCGAGGGGGGTGTTTGGGAGGGCGGGAGGAACGAGGGGCGAGGACGAGGAGGCCGAGGAGTCTCGATCGCTATCGTCGGAATCAAGGACGTCCGCCTACGCCACGCTTCCCGTATACCGTTACTACCGAATTCCGGCTTCCCCTTGTGCTCTCACTCTCTTCTCTTCCTCCTCCTCCTCCTCATCCCTCGAGCCGAACGAGCGCAGGTCGAATTCGGAAGACCACCGCCGCCGCCGCTCCTCGCGGGCTCCGATCCGATATCCCCCTGGCTACTCGGCTGCTGCCTCCATCCGATTCGCTCGGGGTTTCCTCACGTTGGAATCCGGATGCCGAGAGGCGAACGGGCAGCCGAGCGAGCGAACGACCAGCAGCTGCACTCGCGGCATTCTTCGCGCGTTGCGAAATTGCGCGTGTTCTCCGTGGCGTGTCGCGTGCTCGCGTGTTCCTTCGCGTGTACTCCTCCCTTCCTCTCCTCCACCTCAGCCTCCTGCCGCGTGTGTCAGCGGGTGTTCGCGTGTGGGTGGCTGGGACGAGCTTGGGACGTGCAACATCCAGCGATAGCCAGCGCGCGCAACGGTCATTGATGCGCCCGCGCGTCCACGTGTGCGTGCCTTAGGAAACGCGGGAAGAAGGCACGTTAAAAAGACTCACGAGCACACTGCTCGCTAAGCCGAAGAAAAAAAAAATCTGGCTAACGTAGGATCGCAAGTCAACCGTTGCGGAGTAAACAGCGATAAGGTAAATGTCTCAGTAACCGGGCACGCAGAGACAAGACTATTGAATTTATGTAGTACTCACGATATAAAATTACCTAATTAATCAACTGAAATATGAAATGTAAAATGTTATTAATAACATACAAAAATATGCAAAATTTTCAAGTTATTAAGAAAATCATAAAAACTTGAAGGAGCATCTGACTGAACCAATAATCTGAAATGCTTGTCTTTAATGTTCTAAATGTTTGCTCTAAATACTTGTTTTTAATGCATTGTTTATAAAACAAGTACAAAAAGACATTTTGGCAAATACACAATATTTCTTAAAAAATTTTAAGAACGTTATCAAAATACAAACTCTAACTTAATTATGTAACAAATTTATTTCTCTATTCTTTTACTTTATAATTTTTACAATGTTTAAGATAAGCTTATAAATATCTCAAAGTATCTAAAGATTACAATTGAATTTTAATATTGTAAAAATACATATTTAAGATTAATGATAATGAGTTTCTGTGTTAATATCTAGGTATAAGAACATGTTCGGTCACTGGGATATTTATCTTACTTTCTTTTTGTATAATTTTTTTACATTATCATTATCTCGTGTTGTTTGGAGGGAAGAATGTCTCTCCAGAGCAGATCTCTGTGTAACTATGAAGCATAAATATAGTAAAAGATTTAAATGCGAGAAAGTAAATATCAGATTTTTAATTAAAATTGAAGAAATTACAATTCTCTTCTTAAGACAGCAATCCTTTAATTCAATTATAATATATTAATACAATTATTAAGATACATACTTTAATACATAATTTAACACAATAATTCCCTATATTAAACTTTTATTGTACAATATAAATAGTAATATGATATATTACTTTAATTATATGTGACAATAATAAAGTACAACAAAAATATAAAACTTTTTAATATATTAATTGTGATATTATAAACAGAATGATAAAGTGATAATGTTATAAGCATCCAAATATCTTTTTAACTACATATTCTTTGACTAATCTGAATATATTAATAATAATAACATATTTATATGATAAAAATATATATATGTTTATATATTATATTTTATTAAAATAATATACATACCAACATGCTATAGTAAGAAAAATATATATATCGCCTAACGTAACATCATTATGAATCATTTGATCTATCAAATTTACCAAATATTCCATCTTTAAAAAATATTTGAGATTTTCTTAGGATATATCTATAAATATACAATATATAAAAATTCTTTTCGGTATTTTATTCTCTGCTTATAATATCATTTATATATGAAAAGTTTTATATTCAAAATAATGTTTTTTTTATAAGGTAATTACCAAAATATTAATAATAAAACTTAAATTAATGCCCGAAGTTTAATTATGCAATTAATCACTAGATTGATACAATGTATATAAAATTTTGTACATGATAAAAAAATTTTTACACGAAAGCAAGTTAGTTATTTGCGATACAAATTCAATCCCCGATGAACTTTGATATCATATTATCGCTTCGACGAAGTTTGACGCGACAAAAACTTTGCTATGGAATTTTTCAGTTTGCATGGGGAGAAATCTTGGTTCCAGAAAGCCGAAATTTATCAAGTAGTGAGGTTTTATCGGTATAGATAACAACGATACTAATAGGAACATACAAGTGTTTCAATTTCCACGATTTTAAAGAATTTTAACGAAGATAAATATACAAGTCTATCATTACTTTTGACAAAAGTTTTTGCTATAAAAGTAAAACATTTTTAAATCGCATTAAAAAACTAAAATTATTAAAATTGCTTACGTTTATTGCAAATATTATCATTGAAAACAATTGGATTTAAAGAGGAAGATAGTGAAGAAGATAAATCTAATTTTTTAAATATTTTTTTCAATTAAACGTATGTCAAAGAAAAAAAAACAAATTTAATGACGAGAAAGAATTTTTAAACAAACCTGTTGTTAGTTTACCTAATAAATGGAAAATTTTATATAAAATAAAATAAAATTTAAAAATGATAAAACATTGCATAACGCAATACGATATTATATGATAATATAGTAAATGTTCATGCGAGTTTGCATACAAAGCCTATCAAAAATAAATATGAAGAAATGATTAGCATCCGCGGTTTCTTTCTTAAATATGTGTATCTTTTTTTCGGTCTTTACTTAATTATGCGCCACATCGTTCTACGTTCTACGTTCTACATTCTGCGTTTTATCAAGCATAAACAACTTGATATAATCCGAAAATTTGGCTGGGACGGTCGTATCCTATAAGTACAGGCCTCTTTCGAGCGACATATCGCATGTCAACGTGAACCTTCCTTGCACAGCGGGCTGTTACCGATCTATTGCAAGATAAGTTGACTGTCCACGGTGCAGTGCGAAATTACGTTTTACGATCGCCGTTAAATTAACGCTTCTGAATGGGTTCTTAGCGCCATTAGATTTAGCGAACTGCAATTATCTGCGCTGTGCGTCGCATTAATTGTAGCAGCAATGGTCACTTAGGAACAAGCTCTTTTACGACCTACGATACTTGTTTGTAGTTCCGCTTACCATATCTGATCTTGCCACATTACATAAATTTGCACTAATTTACATATATTTTGATATACCATTTCGTGTAATACCAATACGTCGTAAAACTTGTAACATTTTCCTTCATTCATAATCTTTATCTCTTTGTAAGTAAGAATTAAATAAGTTCTAATTAATGAAAAAATTAAAAAGACAGATTTATGTATACTTAAAGTGTAGCAGATTACGAAGTGTTAGCTTATAGAAGAAACTAGATATTATACACTTCTTCAAATATCCTGAGAACGATCATGCCTATGTAGCACAAACAGCTTTTTTCGCCGAAATAAATTTAGTTGGCTCTCTACGATTTCTTTATGTTCAAGGAAGCTAGCGTGGATTATTCTATTATGTTATTAATACAAACTCACAGAGTTATCACAGAGTTATGCGGATATATAGTTATCAATATATATCACGAATTATTTGTAGATACAGATCGTTTAACAATATTTGGAATAAATAAATAATTATCTAATCGGATTGCGGACCATGACTCCTTGCCTTCGCTGTGTAGAACGATCGGCAGATCGTTCTTGTGTTCTTGATTTCTCGTAGCCAAAAAAATTCCATATCGAGCAGACGTTGCTGTTGCAAAACGTAACTGTAACAGATGTTCAACTTGAATACAATAAAAGAGAAACGTTTCGAAAGGAAGGAACATATATTTTAAATGACACCGTCTTGCATCTTATTTTCAATTAAGAGAAAGTATCAACATAAAAATATATATACATTTTTTTATGTTTTAATTTATCTATGTCATTTTTCTATTGCTTTTCTTAAAGTGCAAGTTTGCATTCTAAAAAATTTGATTATTTGATTGGAGTTATATTCAATGTAATGGGCTGATTTTAAAAAATTCCGAGTGTGTTTTTAGAAACATTTTATTTTGAAAATACTTTATTTGACGAGATAAGATTAGAAAGTAAGAATAAAGGGAACGAATAATATTCTAAAGCAAATAATTTTTTCGGTTCTCAAAAAATTCTGCTTTATTATAAAAATAAAAAAATTTTCAAACTACATTAAAAATTAAAAATCAATATTTTTTATAAATGACAAAAGTGTATACATGAATACTTCATATTCGAAGAAAATCGAAAATTTTGAATGAAAAAGCAAAGAAAGAATTTTGGATTTCCGTTAAAATATTACTTATAGATATTAAAATTCGTATCAATGTGATATAGATGGATTAATCAGATCAGTTTGTTTTTTTTAATAATCAATATTAAAGTAACAAAAATAAATAAAAATAAATGAAAGTATTTAATGTGTCAAATATTTAATTTATGTAAATTTGTTAAGTATTTCAATTAAAAAATTTCGGGGCTCTCTTCAGTAATAAAACAAAAATAATAGATAATAAAGCTAAAGTGTTAAAAATCTCTACTATCTAATCTACAATGTTGGAGAACAAAAGTCGCAAGATAACATTTTTTTCCTCAATGTATAAATAATTATTGATAATTTGCAATGTTATCAAAATAAATCTGCAGTATTATCAATTTTTTCCGTTGGACTTTTATATCATCTTGAAAGCTGCAACGCCGAAAGACAGGCTAGTCATCAAAATGTATTTTGATAAGTAACATTACCCACAAATTAAAAATAATTTGATTAAAAAGAAACCCACGCTAATAAACTGGGTAGTAAACCTGGTGCATAAGTCAAAGAACGCAAATGTTCCCATGTCTATAATATGAGTCAAGAGCAACGTGTTTTGCAAGTAAGCCAGAGAAGCAAAAAAATTCAGAGAAATTATAAGAAAGTTGCATTTACCATTGAGATGTCGTCATAACAGAAGTATATCACTCGAAGAATATTAATTTATGACAAAGCGTATTAGCAACAATAAGATAACTTGTTGAAAATCATTTCGGATATGCAACACTCGTATAAACCAAAAGAAATATAAGAATATAGAAACAGAAATTCGAGAGCACAAAAATAAACGTGCGAGCTATGCAGCGACAAGAATACAAATAGCACAGATCTCCGAAGAACACTAGCGATATATAAGCCAAAATAGATTGACTACTTATAAAAATATAATAAAAAACATTTAAAATAACTTTAAAAGATAGCCGTCCTTAAGAGATAGTAAACTATGAGTTCAAGATTAAATATCTTACCAAACATCATGTAATAGCGACTTTTAAGACTTCACTGATTATCTATTAATACAAGAGATTTCGATCTAAATTGAAATATTTAAGTCGATTAATTAAATTCGATCGATATGAATTACTTTCTTAATTATACTTAAGTATTAATTATAGTATTTTATGTTTGAGCAATGACGTCTGCATATCTCTTCTTGCCTTAATTATTTTATTATTAATTGCATATCCCGACACAAAAGATTTTTAAACAATTTAAATTTTTAAGAGAAAAATAATTTTTTACTGCTATAAAATAAAATATTTCTTTCTTTACATAAAAAGAATTTTATTTTTATATTAAGCGAATAAAATCCTTCGAAAAATTTAAAAATCGAACATCTCTTGAAAACTTTTACAATAATTTATTAAAATGTGTCACGATCACATTGCAGACTTCTTTGAACTAAATTACTGCACTAAGAGAAATAATTACTAAATTTTAATTAATATATATTCGAATAATACTAATGACATATTTATTTATGGTACATAAATATTTATTTTATAAGGAAAAATACTTAATTTAAATTAGTGGTTCTGAATAAATATATATTTACATTTAGTAAATATTTCATTAGTACTATTCAATTAAATATTTAATAAAATTTAGTAAATTTTCCCTCAGTGTACTGAAAAAAAAATAAAATAAAAGCGGTAAGATTTACTTACTCAGTCGTTCATGCGCGGCGTTGAACTTTAATAAGGAGAGCTGCGATTCTTTATTCATTGGCAGCACGTCGACGATCTGATTGAAACTGGCGAGCACCGCGACGATGGTGTATCGGTTGTTCCCCTCCCTGTATGTCCAATGCACGACCAACTCGCCGCTTAACTTATTCCAAGCGAGATTTTCCACACAACCGTTGAACTTGGTGCGCACAAAGGCCATCATCGCGCACTTGTTGACGTTCCATAATGACAACGATCCGTTCTTCTGTCCGCCTATGCAAAGCAAGTCTGACACTTGCGGATGCCAGGCGACCGCCTGTCAAGTACGAACACTTTATACTCCTATCATTTTGAGAAAACGTGATTCGTGTAGAACGATATTGGCAATGGAGAAGATAATATAGATCAATATCACTTTTTAATTGCAAAGTAGATAGGGTCTACGTTCTGTTTCACGCATGATGTGCATGATGTATCATTTCATCCTTGTTTGACATTTGGAGAATTGCAAGGATAAAATGATACTTCATGCATCATCATGCGTGAAATGGAACATAGCCAGACTCTCCTGTTTGAGCTTCTCTAATTCGCCTTAGAGTGCGATTATATTGGAACGGTAATAAACGATAAAAGCGATGATAATAAGGATCAATATATTGATTTATATGTAAGTGTTCACATTAAAACAACATGCAGAGCTAGTAGCTGACCAGCAATCAAAAAAGGAAAATGTGGACATTAAAAGAATAATTAGCGAAATATTTTAATATTTTTAATACAATTTTTAGTACAATTTTATTATAGTAAAATCATTCTTTCCACGTGCAAAGTGAATGTTTCTATTTCATTGAGGATCGAACAATGTTTCGCCAACTCACCTTTACAGGTTTATAGAATTTGACATTGAAACAAGGTGTAAACTCCGGCCAGGCGAACAATCGAACGAGTTTGTCCTGCGCTGTCGATACGAGATATTTGGAATTTGGCGAAAAACTCAGGGTCAGGATGTCAGAAGTATGCACTCGTTTGAAGTTTAATAACTTTCCCGTGTCGGATTCGTACACAGATACATTGCCGGCACATCCGCTGCGGAAATATTATTTTCTTCATTTATCGTTTTTTATGTACTTATGTCATTTTTTTATTATTGGAATCTGATCTCGTTTGTCACACAAAAAACTTTTTCTCTTAAAATTTACCCTCAAAATCAATAGTCGTAGGACAATATAGTCACAAAAGAATAGTACTATACATTTAGTAAAATTTAGTTAAGTTTATGTAACGTTTAATCACAAATTATTCTTTAATATAAAATAATTTAATTAAATTTTACTACACAATTTTACTAAATTATTAAAATTATAATAAAATTTTCCGGAGCCCACGTTGTTTCATGACTATCGTTTTGAGGCTAAATTCTAAAAAAAAATTCTCTTCGTGTGTGTGTGTGTAAAAAATTCCAGTCATCTGATTTTTAAATTACAGAATGCTGAATAAGCCTATTTAATTTAAATTTCTTGACATAATTAATTTAAGTCACGATATAAAAAATCTTTTTAAAAAATATCTCTTTAAATTGGCATATGAGCTACAGTATGAGATAACACCCACACAGCACACTCCATCTGAGAAACGTTGCTTGGGCGAGATGTGCTGTATCGATAGAGATAAATTTTTTTAATAGCAAAATAAATTTATGAATTACAAATTAGACAATGTAAGATTTTTGTCTTTTGCCGCGTCGAAAAAGAATAAATAGAGTATCTACGCACGATACGAAAGGATTAAGCCTCGAATTAATTATAAAGCCAAGGGATTAATTATAAAGTCGATATTCACGTGACGAACTGACGATCGTTAGCAGACCAACAGATGCAACGTATAACGCAGGTCTTTTCCGCAGACCGATAGCATTTACAAACGGCGCGCCACAAGTTCTTCAATGTCTTCGGATCAAACAATATGAGCGACGACGCGCTCTGATCGCCTACGACGTGAGTGAAGATGGATATTATCAATTTATTACCTGAAAACGACACAATAATTCTATCTCGATTAAAGTGGGATAATAATTTAAATTAAATTAAAATACACATTGATATACAATATAATAATTTTCTACTCATCTCCTTTCAACTGATCTTAATGGTTCAACAGGCGTAACAAAATATTCTTGCTGTTACATTTGCTGAACGCCTGTCAACGTTAAAAGGTGCCGATACAAAAAAATATGTGACTTATAAAAAAAAGCATTGCAGTTCAATCGCATAGACCTCCCGATATCAAATTATTCGAAGCAATCGCTGCTCGCGTTTCATATTGAGCTTGATGTATTTACCAGCGTTGTTCCATTTTAAATCCATGACTTTAGTCGGATGTAGAAGGAAAGGAAAGGGTGCCTCGATTATAAGTTCTTCCAATTTTTCGCCATTGTCGTCATATATGATCAGCAAATCGACTTTACTCACGGCGATCATGTTGTTGCAGTAATCGACCACCTTGGCACAATTAATATCAACTAAAATTAAAAGTTGTCTACGTGGAATCAACAGATAAATCTGAATACTTCGAAACGCGAACTGATTACGACGTACACATCGATAATCCCCGGAAATCATTGGGCATAGACAGCATCTTATCCGCACTTCCTAACAGGGCCTTCTTGCGCGGCACACACTTCCAGCTTCCTTTCTTCTTGTATTCCGGACGCGGCGTGTCCCGAGGCCGCATCGTCGAGCCGCTAAATCGTAAAATCTTGTCTTGATTCAATTCTGTCGAAAAACATATTCCATTTAATTCGTCGTACGCTAGAGAGACGGAAAATCCTAAACGCAACGATACACAGAAAAAAGATTAGTATCAAATCAACAATTCATTGTTTCATATATAAGGAAGAATATAAATTTTGTTTCTTCATGTAAGCAAATTATGTCTGATTAAGATTATCAAATTCTTCCAAGAAGATTTTATATTCTTGCTTATATATGAAACAATGAACTGTTGATTTGATAGCCATTTTTTTCTGTGTATGAAAGTTGTCTCTACAATTAATTTCTATCTGTTTTTGCTCAAATAAAATTCTATTTTTCTCAGAAGTGTACGGAATTCAGAGTGGAAATCTATTTAGAATTTTATGTACCATGTAATGCGAGAAACGTTTAAAAAATTAGAATGTGCACACGCACGTATGATAACGCATAAGCCTTTTATTCATATAGAATTATAAATAAAATTCTATTCTGAAATCTGATACGAATTTTAGAATTCGCCTGAAGTAGTCTTAACAAATTTTTTTTCTAGGAAATAAAAAGTAGAAGAGTCTACCTACCCAGATGTACTTATATTAATTAGATTGATATTAATTAACATAATTATATAACTATACATGTTCATCAATTTAATTAAGTATTACCTGGTATTAAGTTCCACTCTATCATAATCGCACGCAAAGCTTTACGTCGATAATTAGTATCCAGCAACTCGACCTATTTTTTTAAGAGAATCAAAACAGTTACACACGAAAAGAATGATTTTGTTGAAATACTACAGATATGAAAATAATTATGTTGGACTATAGTAATTATCAAATCCTTTTTTCAGTACAATATAATTATTTTAGTGATCCAACATAATTATGTTCAGATCTGTATTTCAACAAAAATGTTCTATCAGTGTACGCAATTAGAATCGTGAATCGACAAAGTTTCGCACTTTCGTACCTCTTTACAGACGTCTATTACATTCGTATGGTCCTTTTCTGTATCATTCTTCGTTAACAGATAATGAGCCTTCTCGAAATTAAAACCGCGTCGAGACGATAAGAATCTATCCCCCGAATAGATCTGTTTCGGTATCAACGGACACGCTTGGATTTTTATGCATTTCGAATGCTGAAATTTCTGTGCGTTGCATTGCTCAGAATCCTTGTTGGCATCCTCTATCCTATCTAGCGGGGTAGATGCCAAGAGCCATTTTCGCGGCATAACCTTTGATATAAAAAAAAAAACGTAAAAATCTTTTATATACGTATACACATTTGCCAACTGTTCGTTGGAAATCTGGCGCGCAGATTTCTCGTTTAAATCTCATAGGAGCGAAAAACAGTACTAATAAATTCATGATCTAGAAGATGTTTCCACATGAAGATTTTTCCTTGTACTACAACGAAACATTACGGTTTCGCGAATTGAGAATGGATTACGAGCTGAGATTTTGAATTTGATAGAAAAGAGTTTACAGAGATAGAGTTTCTACGCGTCGTATTTCCTGGATTTAACCAGGACGAAGAAGACTAATTCTCGAGCACATCAGTGTGATCGATCAATCGTCGCTCAATCGTTAGCCCACGACCGTCGCGGCTAATTGAAAGCTTCATTCCCACGGTGAATCGGTGGAGAGCGCGGTGGGGCCCAAACCGGTCAGCGGCGACGTTATACGATGCGAAAACGCCACGCATACGCGCCGCGTCGTTCGTGGGCCGCACCACCTGCGGCAAAACTCTGTCTCTTGCAGGGGATGCTCCTCGAAATGAGAGACAATAAATTCGAAGGACATGAGAGAGAGAGAGAGAGAGAGAGGAAGAGGAGGAAAGAGAGAAAGACGTTGATCGTTGTACGATGCTCTGACCTAAACAGCGTTTTCTTCGTTGCAAACTCTTCAACACATTACATTCACTTTAGATATGTTTACATTAAATTTTTTCAATATTTAACATCGACATTTCACGTCGAATGCCCCGGATATTTTAGTGACATTAAATATCCGGGGCATTCGACGTAAAGTGTCATGCTACGCCGTAAAATGCTACGTCAGCTTGACACGAGCGACACAGGGAAATCGAACAACTATACTGGAAGAATAAAAGTGATTTCCCGTGCAGCACGCCTCAACTCGCGGGTTGATCCGGGGGAAGCAGTTTTCGCGCTTCTGTAGCAGACGGGAGGCTGCACCGCGCGCGCAGAAGGAGAAAAGATCCTACCAGACGTAAAATCCAAAATTTTCTACGTCCGAGAGCGGTCGAGTGCGGAGGGTGCCGCTGGATAATTTCTGCTGGCGGCATTATGCACGAAGGGGTAATACCTTATACCGACCATTGTACCCCCTGCGAACATCTGGCTGTCCGGGTTAGTGATGGATGGGACAAGCTACCGAACCTGATTCCCGTAGCTGGACCAATCTCACATATATATATATATATATATATATATATATACACATGTTTAGAGAAGGGAAGAAAAAAAAAGAAGGAGAACGCTCCCGTGCGTTCGCGCGTCGCGTCTTATAAAACTTTAATTTGCAAGATATTAAACAAACTGCCGCGAGAAGTAAATTTCACGCGCGTTTGCGTCACAAGAATAAGAACATTTATCTACTGCATAGCACACAAGGCTTGCGCAATGTTTATTCTACCTATTGATTTTATGATTATATTATGCAGTTGTGCTGCGCAGTTTCGAGAATCCTAAAGAAGGATATAAAAATCTAAAATACCCACGCGTTCTATATATATTTCATTCCTGCAATTCCTGCTCTGAAAGGCCTGTTTGTTCATGTCGTGTCGATTTTATTGCTCGCGCGAAAGGTTTAGAATGTGGAAAGTCGAGATCTCGTTTCTCCTGAATATCCCGAGCGCTCGAACAGGAATTCCAATTTCGAAACGAGATCCCAGATCGCGGCGCGGCGATACGAGTGATAACACCCGCCTCGACCGGGGTACGATCGCGCGACGCGACGCGACGATCTAAAATCGCTCGGAGCCAAGCGACTCGTAAGCGCGACGATCTCCCTCCACTTTCGACACCCGTTACGAGCGTAGCATTAGATCGCACGTTAGACACGCGATTGGCTCCCGTCGGATGCGAAGAGGTTGGGCCAGGTGGGCCATCAGGGGGCACATGACGCGATTGGCAGCACAAACAGCCGCGGAGGAAGGGGACAAACGGGTTAGCGAATCTACAGCTCCACTATAAACGAATTATTACGCCTGTTTATCGGTTTCCCTTATTTATGAGCTTGTTTCGTTCGGAGAATGACTAATTAATTAATTAATTCGCCATTGATTCACGAGGTAAATATATTATTATGGAGCGATTACACGCAAAGCGTAATATAAATTAGTTTAAGTATCGAGTTACACTTTATCAATTAGAGACAAGGAAGAGAAGTTATTTGCAATTCTATCTGTAACAAAATAACAATCCGCTAATTAAAGATCCGCTTCAGCTCGTTCAAAGAATCTATAAGTAGATTAAAATAATTCGCTATATCTATACTACTTTAGTAGCTTTATTTATTTTAATTATATTTTTGTTAATTGCTTAAGGAAGAGGAAATATATGAGATTTTTTAATTGATATTTATTTGAATCATTTAATTAATGCATATTGTTGACTTTGATATAATTTTCGATTATTTATTTGAGAGAATAAAATGAGGTATTATGAAATATGAAATGTTTGACATTGACCGAAACATTAACGCATACAGAAGTTTAAAAGCTTATGGAGATAGGTTCTCATTTGAGATTTCTGTCTCGAGAAAATAATCTGTAAAGAATAGTTTAATTTTTGAATTTCCATGAAATTCCATTATCTGTTTAAATTAGTAAAACATTTTTCAGACAACTTACATTTTTTTTTGTTTTTCTCAAAATTAACATTTGTGAGTATACTTGAAAATTGTTCAAGCTTGAATTTTCAATCAAGTTCTTCGAACGAAACAGTTTTAATACCGATATTCCCAAATGTAACTAATAGTAGAATGCCATTATTCCTATTGAACCGACAAAATCTCGCGGTACTCGTCGCGCGCCGGAAGACACGAGAGCGATCTTCCCGTGCGTCTTGATCGAGGGCGCGAAATGCGTGCGCCGAGATCAGGTGGGGAAGGCCTTCTCCCGACTACGACGACGGGGCGCAGGACGCGGAATGCACGACGTAGGACGTAGGACATAGGTTCCCCGCGGGTGGGGAGTCCTCCGGTGCACAGCATCCTTCCCTCGCAGCGGCGAAGCGACCGAACTGGTCCTGAGAGAGACACGGCGAGGGGGGCTCGTGAGCCGTGGCGTGGCGGGCCCCGTTTCTGGGCCCGCTGTCTGCAGCCCTCAGTCGCTCGCTGATGCTTGGACGAGCAGGAGTGTCGAGTTATCCTAGAGCAGGGCTCGTCGCGACTCTGCTAATTTCTCTCACTTTTTCGGGGGTGGAAAGGGGGCGCGGAGAGACGAGAGGAGGGCGACGATTCGCGCTCGCGCCGACTTCGAATCAACATCCGGCCGATCGCCGCTCTCTCGTCTCATTCATCCCGAATAGGCCGATCGAATGATCGATACCAACTCACGAAGATCACCGAGAATTAATCCAGGATATTCCAACTGCTACGTAGTGGGAAGAGAACCCGAGATGAGTTTTCTTCCGCCTTGGATTTTGAGAGGGATCCATGACGATTCGACGATCGCTATTTCGCGCCATTCGGTTCTCGCATTCTTGACCTTGAGTCCCGATTCCCGCCCCGGTCAATGATCAGTTAGTCGATCGCTGACAGTTAACGGATGTCCTGCGAGCTGCTCCGAATTAGAAACGGAGTATCGAGATATTGACAGCGTGGCATGAACGTACTTACGGATATTTCATCGAGCAGTGTCGATTAACAGTGCAATTTTATCGTTTAATTGAATTTACTGTAGATTACAACCTTTTGATGATCAAGTTATCGACGTTGAAGATGACGGATTCGATAGGTAAGGGCACGATGAAGGAGGGATCTCCTCTTCTCCCCATGAGACGATGGAAGAAGATTACCAAGCTATATTCGAAGTCTCGATCGTTTCCCTCGCGTTCGCTTGAGAGTCTACGCTTCCCATAACTCGTCATCGTTGTTGCGAAAGGAGGAAGGGGGGTCGTTACAATATCTCACGTCTTGAGTGATGAGCATGCTTTAACTTCTGTAGTGTGCAAAGCAAACGGATCTTTAAAGAGAGAAAAAGAAACACGGGTACCTACGTTATCACGCCCGGACGGCTGATCGATTGAATGGTGTATTCTGGAAAATCGATCCTTCCGAACAGGAGGACTCTCGCAGGACCGGGTGAAAAATATAATCTCGGTTTAGCTCGCGCGCGGCGCCTATGCCGCGAGGCGTGGTTCGTCGCGGACGAGTTTGCCGCGAACGGGTCACGCGATAAAATCCGTCGACAGCACATCGCGGGAGATCTCCGATGGAATATCGCGAGCGTAACATCGCCGCCGTCGCCGCATCGCGTCGCGATACGATCGCGATCCTGCGCGTAGTGCGTTTGGATTCCGATGTGCGTGCCGAGTTGGATTACGCCGCGGGGTTACTCGGCGGAGTGATCGAGGAAGTGGGAGTCTCGCGGCTGTGATCGCCGCGCCGCGCCGCGCACCGGTCGGGATCGATCGAGCGGAAAGGCAAAAAATCATTCCGGCAAACGAGGATCCCGGAGGCCTCGCGTCGTTACAAGGATCAAGGATCAATGATCTCGGTGCGATGATTTTTCGAATTCTCCGGGGAAATATACAGTTAGGCGTTTTCCCCGGTCCCTCGCCGGTGGATATCTCGCGCGCGGACGCCTCGTCGAGTAAACGGGCCACAGTTGAAATGGGACCTCGTGAACGGCGATCGCTTCTGTTCTAAACGAATGAAATCTTCCAAGTGGGATCTTTGACTTTTTACGCTGCTGCTACAACGAAACGCGCTCGTGTTCTCACCGAGCTCCGAACTCGAACAAGAAGCTTTCTCGCTACGTAGAGAGAGGAAGAGAAAGAGTGGCCTGATAAAAAGGAAGGATTTGCCAGCTTCCTGCTCCTGTTGGAGCGTGAGAGAAAGGCCGCCTCGCAAGCACCTCGTATGTTCGACGAACAGACGAGGGCGAGATCGCGTCGTGAAGCTCCGAATTGAACTTTGGACGTCCCAGGTGGCCTTCCTCCGCGCGACAGCTCCACTTTCTCGTAAATCAAATCAATCGAAAAAAAAAAAATCGAAAGAATCCGTTATGCGTCCGACGCAGCTGAAGAAACTGCCTCTCGATGGGAGAGACTTCTCGATTCACAAGTTCAAAGGAGTTAGAAGGATTGTGAGGATCTCTTACAGAAAGAGTTCGCAAGCGGCAGATGGAATATACGCAAGCTGCAGAGGGCTCGAGTGTGACACGTGAAGGAATAAAGCACAACGTCGTTTCGCGGAGTAGCGGAGGCATGCACACGCGAGAACGGCGCGAACGGCCGCCTCGCGCCACCTTCGCCGACGGAGGGAACGTCCCCAGAGACTTCGACGCGTGCACAGGAACATCGCTGGTAAGTCGATGCATTGCAATCTGCACCGACCTCTCCCCCGCCCCCGCCTCCTCCCCTCCTGGGACTGGATCTTGAACTAGGAAAAATGTCATCTATTTGACGGAGACACGGCAACACGGCCGGATTTTTCTCGACACGAGTTTAAAAAAATGATATTAAAAAGCGAGGCAGGCGCTTCCGAATACTCTGAAATACTCTTTTTAATCAAATACTTTTCCGACGCTTTAATCCACCGGTCGGCGTTATACACGTTTTATTTTCCCATCCGCGTGTGACACCCTCTCGCAGAGTAACGTTTGCGCCCCCGGCGGCTGTTTCCATNTCCCGCTGTTTTTTTTTTTTTGCTCCGGATAATTCCCGGATGGCAAGAAACACAAGCCCTGCCATTGTTTTGCGGGGATACGTATTAACGAAAAAGCGGGTCTTTCCCGAGCTGTCCGTTCTCAATCAGCCGCGACGGCTATCGTCAGCATGATTTTGTGTTATTACCTCCTGACAAAAACTCGTTTAATTATCGTTGCCTCGCATACGTTATTGACCATTAAACTACGACGGGATATGCAGCGACGTCTCTTTCTTCTCTTTCGTCACACATTACGCTGTTATCTAGGAGAGCAAAAATTGCACTTGTAAAAGTTTTCCGAGGGGAAGGGTGGCAGATCCGCTTTCGATCTCTTGACTCGCGATACGGAAGTGTCGTGTTACACTGAGGGAAAAATTACTAAATTTTAATAAATATTCATTCGAATAGAATTATTGAAATATTTGCTAATTGCTAAATGCAAATTATATATTTATTTAATACAAGAACCACTAATTTAAATATTTAAATTTTTTCTCACAGAGACATAAATATTTATGTAGTTGAGTAAATATTGTATTAGTACTATTCCAATAAATATTTATTAAAATCGGTGTACAGACGCGTGCGAGGAAGAAGGTAAAGATAAGAGCGAACGCGCGAAGATATGGAAGTTGGAATTCAAAAAATGACACGCGGAAGACAGCTAGCTACCTGCCATCCTCAAGCTCTTCGACGATCTCGGGATCGATTCTTCCCTGGCGAAACTGGTTTCGAACGCGCGGTATTTGGTTTTAGGCATTTCCGCCACTCGGTGCGAGTCTATGAAACGCCAAGTGCAGTCATTACGACGATAAACTTCGAACCCCTTTCCAGCGTGGAATACAGACCTCTCGGCGATCGCGACCTCACGCGCTCTTAATCCCGCCGAGGTACGACGATCGCGAGTTGCCCGGTTATCGACTTAACTGCGGCGATAACTTGGTGGTACGACTTTGTTGCCGGAGATC
This sequence comes from Solenopsis fugax, assembly GCA_003595255.1. Taxonomy (NCBI): domain Eukaryota; kingdom Metazoa; phylum Arthropoda; class Insecta; order Hymenoptera; family Formicidae; genus Solenopsis; species Solenopsis fugax. The sequence goes on along the minus strand of QKQZ01004501.1, from coordinate 5,029 downwards.
TCGGGTTTCGTTTCTCTCTCTCTCTCTCTCTCTTTCTTCTTAACCCGTGAAAACACGATACATCCTTGCACACCTTCTCGGAAGTTGAGACGCTTCGGGCCAACTTCAGCCAACTTCGATTAACTTTAATCGACGATTAACTCTATCAGCAGTATTGCCAACAGTATCCATTGTAATAAAAAAATTAATAATTCCATCTATCTGTGTTAAAACTATAAAATATGTCAGATCGATCAAATATATTGTAAATAGAAAAGAAGAGAATTTTGTGTCGTGATCTAATAATCAACTATTTTCCTTTCCATGTTGGCAACTCTGTCGATTAATCGAAGTTGGTCGAAGCGGTCCTTAAAATGTATAATTGTCATCGGTGAATGTTTGAGGATCGCTTGGATTTCGACGTTACCTCGACGAGCTTTCGAAGGTATATAAAAAGACCAAAAACAAAAAAAAAGAAAAAAATTGTGTCGATAAAAATAGCAATGACACACGCATTCTCTAAATCTCGTAAAGTGAAACGTATCACTGTGAAAGAGTGAAAATTGAGAACTTGTGCAAAATGCACTTCTACATTGCAGGACTCCTGTTTAATGGGGATGAATTTCGACTCTCAGCAGAGTGGCAAATCACTCGAACATCGCACAAGTTTTCAATTTTCACTTTTTTTTTTTATAGTGACGTTCCACTCTAGAGATATTCAGAGAGTAATTCGAGGACGAAAATATTCTGTCGCCTACTCGTGCAGAAACATCCCGCGTTTTCCCCGTTTATTCCGTTCTTCCGTTTATTGGAGCGTCTCATTTCGAAGCGGACTGATCGGAGAGCGGAGTGGCGCGACGCGCGAGGAGCGGACCCCGCGGGAGGAATTTTACGCCAGGATGCGAGCTCGTTATCGCGGTGCACGCATTGGCATGCAACGCCGAACTCGCCTGGTTATGGAGTTAACTGCGGCAATAACTTTCGTGGCGACTTCGTCGCTTCTCCGCCGACCTAACGAGTCGTCGCGGCAACAACCTACGCGAGCGGTAGAGGTCTGCGCTCGGTTTCACAACTCTTTCTCCACCTACTTGCGCTCCTCCTCCCGCGGATTGTAAGCGGCGCGTCTCGATTGGAGTAGCTAGCTCGCGAGGCACAGCGCGGGCCCCCGCATATTCCCCCCCGGCGAGAAGGGGGGAATCGCGACGAGTGCCCGCGAGAGACCACGCGAGAGCCGTGCCAGGAGCCGAGCCGCTTCGATGGGTCCACCAAATACCACGATTTAGAGCACAGCTTAACCGCTTAACTGCGCAATAACTTTGCGCACTTTCTACGCGCTGATAACGTGTCCCTCTCGCCGTATTATCCCGCTTCCTCGCCGCTGTCCGAGAGCCGCCCGTGATCCCCTGGGTGGTGCTCGATAACAGGTCGTGCGAATTGAAGAATGCCTGCATTTTTATGCAAGCTTATCACACAATTACATTTAATTTTATGTATACGTTGTACACACAGAAAAAAAATTAGTATCAAATCAACAATTCATTGTTTCATATATAAGCAAGAATATAAAATCTTCTTGGAAGTATTTATAATTTCAAATTCATTGTTTCATATATAAGCAAGAATATAAAATCTCCTTGGAAGTATTTATAATTTCAGATATAATTTGCTAACATAAAGAAATTTTGTTTCTTCATGTAAGCAAATTATGTCTGATCAAGATTATCAAATTCTTCCAAGAAGATTTTATATTCTTGCTTATATATGAAACAATGAATTGTTGATTTGATAGTCTTTTTTTTTCTGTGCATTTATCTAGAATAACTTTTAATAATTTTATTGTTTCACGAAAAGGAAAAATTTGTTAAAAAGCAACTGAGAAAAGAACTTCACTGATTCAGCAGATCTATTAGCTGTAATATATGTAATATATGGATAGCCAGTTTTCTATGTTAGCAAAGTAGCAAAGTTTTACATTTGAATAAAATTAGCGATTATTATTGTATTAATCACATTTGTTAATGCAGCAAGACAACTTTTTGCTAAAACCAATCGAATATATGAATTAAAATTTCTAACAAAACATACTAGTTGATGACGCATACTTTTGCTACTATAATAAAATTTATTATAATACATTAATAATTTTCATTATATATTCATAACAACAGATTAGCTGCTTTAACAATTCATTCATTACTTCCAGACATAATTACTTTGTTGAATTATCAAATCTTATTAGTTATAGACGTCGAATTTGCACAACAAGCTACACCAAAAAAGAAAAGGATTGTTATCAAATCAACAATCATATTTTCATATGTAAGCAAGAGTGTAAAATCTTTTTGATAGAATTCGATAATTTTAAATACACATAATTATTTATATGAAGAAAGTTGTTTCTTACATTGAAGCATTTTGTTTCTTCATGAACGCAAGTTATATCTGTTTAAGATTATCAAATTCTTTCAAGGAGATTTCATACTCTTACTTATATGTATATGAGAATATGATTGTTGATTTGATACTAATTTTTTTCTGTGTAGCTTTACTGAATCATTCAATCTATTTTTTTTTCGCATTAAAGAAGGTAAATAATAATCATTATATTAACGTGTCGGGTTGAAACATGTTACACTTAATTACATAATTAAATAAAATTCATTTTTTCTTATCAAGTTTCTTATTAAATTTCAGAATTTCTTATTAAATTTTACACCCTGCGCTGCGAGATGAATGTCGTGGGATGCGTTTCATCGTAGGAGGTCCCCCTTCCCACCCTCGAAAATCCCTCGAAGACCTACGAACGCGAACGATGCCCTGCCCCGACGGTATGTCACGATGATCGATCTGCTGTAGCAAGCGCGCGCGGTTATGCTCGCTGCGCGCATGCGGCGATAGCGTTCCTGTCTTGTCTTTGTCAAAGGGTTATATATCTCTTTCGTCGTCGACCCTCCCGATCTGCAGCGCAACCTTACGGCTTATGTAATTCCTCATGCGTCCGTAAATTAATTAACTCTTAACGGAAGTATGCGCCCGCGTGACATCCGGCTATGAGTTATTGAACGACTCATTGCCAGATACAGTTTTATCACGGGACATGAATCTCAGTTACCGGGTGCTTTCTTCGTTTATATCGATTTTTAGCGATACTTACAATTTTTCTGTATACGCCTACGATTTTTTCATGTAACATTCAAATATTATCACAAATAGTATAGGTAATTGTTACCAACTCAAGGATTCACCTTTCTAAATTCTTTGTGAATTAGCATAATCTGTTCAAAAAGGATTCCTCTTTTGTATCTATAATAAAAAAAGATCTCAGAACTAACTCTTGATTTAACATATTTATCGCTGCTTTCTTAGTCCAATTATAATAGAACACTGGTGCCTGAGTGTTTTTGAAAAAGTTATTGGGCTTTAAAAGAATCTGAAAAATTTTGGTACATTCTTTCAACATTTTAGAATATGATTTCACAATTGTTAGACCTGAAACGTTTTTCCCTCTTTTTATTTCCCTCTTACGTGTCCAAATTTGAGGCAGAATAGTTCAAAATTGAAAATTCGTCTGGGATTCTTCAAATCCCCGGTTAGACCACGAAGAATCAGTGACATAAAATTAAATTCTCATTGAGCTTTTGTGCTGTCATAAACAGAATGGAAAAGGAATTTATTTTATAATTCGGGAATTCAAGAATTTTTTTTTTAATATAAACGAAATGCCTTACAGGTCATTTATGCTTAATCTACACTGAGAGAAATCGTTTGATAGAATAGTGATCAAATGAATTTTATAGTTACTGATACCAAAAACTTTAACAAAATTTTTTGTAATTTATTGTATGAAAATAATTATTTGGTTAAGGCTACAAATTGTTTGGTCAAAACAACTATACATTTAATAACTATCACTATAAAATTCATTTCATTACTATTCAACCAAACTTTGATTGATTTTACCAAACATTTCTTTCAGTTTATTTATACTTTTTCAACTGCACGCCGAATAAATTACACAGCCACACAAAAAAAAGAAATGTCATGTCCGAGAGATTAGACCTATGTATTCCTATGTATTTTACGGCTCTCAAACCGAATATGACCTCAGAATTGCGCCATCAGTTCAGGATTTTTTTTTATCCTCAAAAAATTGCCAAACATTCCTCAAAATTACACTATTTTGAGGGTAAAAAAATCCTGATCTGATGGCGCAATTCTGAGGTCATATTCGGTTTCAGAGCCTCAAAATACATAGGGATACATGGGTCTAATCTCTCGGACATGACACTTTTCTTTTTTTGTGTGGCTGTGTTATCAATCTTAAAACACAGTTCTAAGTTGAATAAAAAATAATAATATCACGTTACTAAATTGAAAGTCAATTTAATAATAAACGATGCTAACAAGCATCTAAATTTTTTCTTACTTTCCTTGCTATCTGAGATCTTTTACCGAAAGAAAGGCGAATCGTTTTTGCGGTGTCGGGATTAACGGGTTTATAACACATCGAAGGGATATTAATTACTCTGTCGCGTGTCGGTCCCGACGGCCAATCCAAGATAACGGCGAAGCTCGCGCAAAGCTCGCGTGTGCGGATTGATACAAGTTCATTGCGCCATTACGCGCGAAACCGCGCATTAAGACAGCGGGGTAACCCGCGCCGTGTGCATTCCAGTGACTCGGTATGCACACCTCACGCGATAGTTTCGCGATCGAGTGAACCTTACGGTTCCGCTCGTTCGAGTGGTTCGAGCTCTTTCGCCACTTCGTCCCGTTCTCTCTCTATCGTAGAATAGAAACAGAATATCGCGATATTCCCTCTCCCTTTCTCCCTCTGTCTCTCTCTCTATCTCTCTGTTGCTCTCCGGATGTATCGGTAGCGCGATCTCACCCCGTGTCCTCCCGCGCGCGCGGTTTCCGAGTTAAAGGCGTGTGGCAATCCGCCGGCCAGTGGCTCGGCGAAAGATAATTACGTCGGAGGCGAGATTATCGCGCGAAAACCGGGCGGCGCGGCGGGCGAAGCTGGAAAGAATTCAAGGCGGAGCTGAAA
>QKQZ01004495.1:0-20070 GCA_003595255.1 Solenopsis fugax | reverse complement strand
TTGAGTCTCCGCGTGACGTCATACCCCTCCCGCGTACTTCCCCGCGCCTACATTTACTCCCCCACATACCCGACCCCCCTCGGCAAGCCCGAATCAGAAGCGGCACTCTATTGCTACTATAGTGCAATCATATCTTGCATTTCAAGGCTCGATATTCGATCCGTTAAAGCATACAATTCTTCAATTTGTGTTTTCATCAGCATTTCCTTCTTCACATCTTTGAGTGAATAATTTATACTAATAGAAAAAAGTAATAAACACATTAGTAAAATAACATCATTAGTAAAATACAGAGTTGGATAATAATTCATTAAACATTACATTTCACTGAGTTTACAATCTGATTACAGCGATTTCACTTTTAGCATATATAGGTTAAAATTTCAATTAAGAGCTTTAGCAATAAAAGGAAGGTAGCCGATTCAACATTTTATAATTAGAAACATAATAATCTATAAAAATTTCCACATAGGTAAGCATAAAGAATGTTAGAATCATAGCAATGTTCATATCTGTAAAAGTAATGTATTTCATTTTCTATGAAACATTTTGTAACAAACTTTACATCTGAAAATAATCCATATGCGAATATTTTTGTTGATTACTATGTTTATAATCATAAAATGCTGAGTCGACTACCTTCCTTTTATTGCTGAAGCTCTTAATTGNAAAATTTTGATTTATATATGTCAAAAGTGATTAAAGCGCATTGAAATGTGAAATATAATTCAGATTGAAAATTTTGTAAAATGTAATGTTTAATGAATCGAGGCAATTTTAGCGTAATCCTTTGAGAGGGATAGTGGGCAGTTTCAAGTTAAATTTAACTCTCTCTTGCAAAATTTTTTATAAAATATACGAGAAGTAAAGCAATGTATATTGTTAAATATGAACAGAAAAAGTACTCAATCCTCTCAGTAGCTTATACATGATTGCACCGATGTGTCGCTATCTTGACGAGTCACGAGGACGACGTCTTCTTCGTTGACGCAGGACAATGACGAAGACGCTTCCCTGAGATCTCGGGGATTATCACCTCATCGTCAACACTTGGACCGCTGTCGTTGTCGTCGTTTCCCGTCGTCGGCCACCATTGACACCACTAACATCACTGTCCTCGAAAGCGTCCTCGAAGTGTGCTGTCCTCGAGAGAAACCACGAGGATGCACCATCAACTGGCACTAACGAGCGTAGCTCATGCACCGCGCTCTCGCGCGAGCGAAAGTAGCAAAACAAACGAGAGAGAGAGACACGAGCATGCACGGTTGTCCACGCGACGTGCCTCTGCTTCGCGAACTTCGTGAACCCAAATATATTATTTTATTGTTGACAAAACTATTTTTAGGTTAGAAAACCTGTCACCTTAACCTGCACTACATAGACACATAGTACGACCATGATGCTCGTGGGAACGGCCATGATGCATCACATGATTACATAGAACGGCTAACGAGCGCCACTGTGTCGAAGTGTCGAAAACGTACTGGACAAGATTCTCTTGGCGATGATAATGACGTTTCTTAAACGTAAACGTAAATGAGAGATGGACTTTGCGTCGCGATTTCTCCGCTCGTAGGGCACGGAGAGAAAAAATAAAAACACTTTTATTATACCATTTTATCCAAGCTATCGATTGAGACTATTCAGAACCTGATCGGTTCAGCCGTTATTACTGTAGAATAATCTCGCATGCTTGGAAGTCGTTAACTCGGGTAAAAGAGCGTCGGTCTGCGACTCGCTAAAGCGTAGACTTGGCGCGTATCGCGACCGCGCTTCTTGATATAAATGCGTAAGTGCATTATATCATGAACCAATAAGAATCTTTTTTACCAACGTCAATTATCATTATCGACAAAGTATAATATTATTAATGAAAAGAGTTTTTATTTTTAAGACTTTATTATATTGTTACGTCCAACTGATTGTATTATTTTCGGCTAGAAGGAAGGAAGACTCCCAGTGTGAGGAATAGAGTGGCATCCGCTAGTCGGCGTCGTCTGAAAGGACGGGCTAGGCTTTCCATCGCAATGCACTGACTCGATTTTTAATTTTAGTATTAGAATTAATAGAAAAATTAATGCGCGGGGCAATCTCGCGGACAGACAATCGCGATAAAAAGGATGAAAGACTAAATAACGAATGACCACGAATGATATAATTAAAAAATAAATACGCGCGAACTAATAAACCTGTTCTTCCTTCCCTGTCCTTCCTGGTTTGAAATCTTACTTTTTGAATGAGAATACATATCACTTTCACAGAGATGAGTTGTGGCGGCCGGTCACCTCAGTACACGGGCCTGAGCGCGGCGCAACACTCACGCGCCGCCGCTAGACGGCCCCGCGACAAGTGTAAGGTCCCACGCGAACAGGTGGAATGCGGCGCCTCCGCTAGGTGGCCGCGCCACGGGGGCCTTCTCAGGAGTCAAATGCAACAGCGTGGGTGATAAATAGGCGCCGCCGCGAACGACGGGTCAGCTTATCGCTCAGCATAAGGGTAGGGTACCTATAAGGCATATAGGTTTTTACCCAGGGCTTGACGCTGTCTGTCGTAACACTAAGATATTCTCAATTATTCTGGTAGTAGCGATTTTTCACACTGTCACTACAGTACGTACGCAGGAGTTGCACGCTGTGCAGCCACCCTATCGAGACACAAGACACCGTACTCGATCCTGGAGTCGAGTATCGACCATGGAAGTTAATTCCGCTAGAGATCCCGGAGAAACTTCTGCGAGGTCCACGACCTCGGCCAACACCGACCGAGAACAAAAGTACGCAGACTTCAGTGAGACGTACATCGATGGCTGTACAGACAGACCACATCTCCGCTATAAAGAAAAAGACGAAGAAGCACAAGAAGAAGGAAGCTGAAAAGGAGAATCGCCCTCCGCGGTCTCCTCGTTCTCTAACGCCTGGGAAGAAGAGACAGAGACGAACACTCCAGCAGTAAACCAGGGCGAAGAACAACTCGCCCGGCACCCTCAGGGTGCCACATAAACCTCCATCCTCGCCTCGGCTCCGGTGTGTCAACTTTTGACAAGAAGCGATTTTCCTCGACGCCGTTCCCGCGGGTCAACTGAGCGACCGAACACTTCCTCGACGCCGTTCCCGACAGTCAACGTGGCGACCGGGTCAACCGGGCGATCGAAATCTACACGGCGAATTAATGAAACTTGTAAATACTCACTTGAATTAAATATACGATGCTTACACATTAAAGAGACACAAATTTATAACGAACATATTATATTATATTTATTTATTTGCTGGGATTGATTAAAGGAAAATATATTCGAATTCATCTCTATTCATTTACGGAGACATACCTTTACCAACCATCCCACATGAATCATTATGATCATTGTTGTGATTCTAACATTCTTTATGCTTATCTATGTAGAAATTTTTGTAGATTACTAAATTTCTAATCATAAAATGTTGAATCGGCCACCTTCCTTTTATTGCTAAAGCTCTTAATTGAAATTTTAACCCATATGTGCCAAAAGTGAAAAGCGCTGTGAAATGTGAAGTATAATTGAGATTGAAAACATTGTAAAATGTAATGTTTAATGAAACTCGCCTTGAAAACTATAAAAAATAATGTTTAGACTCAATAGACACGTTTTTGCACGACGGCAGAAAAAATGTCGCTATGTCCCGCGAACCGAAATTTTAATTATTGAAAACTACCATATTCAGGTCAGGATCTGCCCATTACATACACATAATACGGCCATGCTCATGGGGACGGCCATGATGCATCACATGGTCGCATCGTACGGTTAACGAACGCTAGTCTGTACCAAAAACATGAATTGGACGAGATTCGCTTGGCAATGACGACGATAATGACGTTTTTTACATAAAATTTTCGAGATCTGGACTTTGCATCTCGATATCTCCGCATGTAGGGCATTGTGAAAAAAAAATAAAAACACTTTTATTATGCAATTTTTCCGAAGCTATCGTTTGAAACTACTCAGAACTTGATCGGTTTAACCGTTACTGAGATCTGATAATCTCGTATGCTTGGAAGTCGCTGACTCGCATAAAAGAGGCTTGGTCTCTTCGTTTCGCGTGCACTTGGCGCGAGACGCGACCGCGCCTCTTGATACAGCTATCTGTAATAACCACACAGCTGGCAGCATTTCTTTTTCGTAAGGGTTCGCTGTCATGTCATGACAACATGCTGTGCTCGATTTCTGCTGCGGTTTTGCCGTCAACAGCAGATAAAGCAGATTGCGTTCTATTACTTGTCGCGTTTTTGCCGTCATGTTATGACGACATGCTGTGTTCGACTTCAGTTTTTCACGAAAAAAAAAAGATTAATTGCAACAGCAAGATTTTGTGTGTGCTAACTAAATTTCAGTCGTAACATATGGATATCTAAAATTTTAGCAGCATGGACAATTTTAATTAGCTGTAGACGTTGCAGGTAAGGGTTGCAAGAATTTAGCTATGAGAGTCATTTTAATGAGTGGCTACGATAGAAACGTGTTGCAATGATTAACACATAATTTTATGTGGGAAACGCGAATTTAGATGTTTCTGATAATATTTTAGGTTTCATTGCAAATCCAACCTTGAATCCAGAGCTAAGATTGTATCTGTGACAATTACTTCAGTTTAAAATATGATTTATTAGATCATAGGTCCTATTTTTGAGCACATAGGAATATCTTTTACATACAAAAATAGCAGAATAGCCAAAGAAAGAATAGCATTTTATTATATTCGTATGCCAAAGTTATTCGAAAGTTATGTGTTTTAAAACAAACCTTGTCCTATTATAATTCACGAAAATTAGAAAGATATACATATAGAAATAAATAAATCTGTAAATATATACAGGGTGTTCCAAAACCCACGATAAATATTTTAATGATATATTCTTTGGAAGATTTTAAGATGAAATTTCTAATACCAAAATGTCGAGGCTATAATAATTTTCAAACTGGAAGAGTTTAAAGATTACGAATGACAGGGCTAGAATTTTGCGCGCTCAGGGATGGCAATGTACTCCTCTGAACCGAATGCTTTTTACAATAATAAAATTGTTGTAAAAATACGCAATGAGAGTTTTATTAAGAATCTAATTCTGTTTGTCCATAATAAATTTAATATAAAATCAGATAAATATTTGCACATAATAGTTTAATAATTATGTCGATATTTATGTGTCAAATATCAAATATGTCAAAATGTCAATCATCGTTTATTTCAAAAAATGTTTATTTTCGCAGGTTAATGTAATCGATACGTGCATTATTCTACCTACATTAATATCCACTCTCTAGTAATGATAACAAAAGGTCTTCATAGGCCGATCTTACATAAAGACTTTTATCGTGGTTCATACGATAAAAGTCTTTATGTAAGATCGGTCTATAAAGACATTTTTTTATCATTACTAGAGAGTGGATATTAATATAGATAGAATAATGCACGTATCGATTACATTAACCTGCAAAAAAACATTTTTTTCTGCTGATATAATGAGACTAACTGTAAGTATATATATATATATATATATATGTTAAGGATCATACAATTGTATTAAAGCTCGAGTCACGCGTTTACACTTAAATTTATATTTCGTTTCCGTTCTAATTTGCGTTCGAGTAATCGTTCTAATTCATTTAAAGTCAAGCATTTCGAATCTATCTAATTGCTTATATCTGCTTCGTCTTATAACGTCTGTTATTACAGTTATTCGCGTTATGTAAATTCAGATGTTGCCAAATATTCTCGTTCACATGATTCTCTTTCGTTGAAATTCGACGTAGACTTATACAATAGTTTAGATACATTTCGTATTTATATTCGTTTTAGCCTTTAACTATTTTTTAATAATTTTTAAACCCGTGCGCTAGCACCGCATTACAAGAGTAAAGTACCATCTTATTGGGAGTTCTAGACGAGTTCTGTGCATTTTTCGATAGCTCCCAAATAGTTCTAAAGCTTTCTACAGGTTTCGTTAAAAGTTTTGGCCTTTAACCAATTTTTAATAATTTTTAAACACGCTCGCCGGCACCGCGCTACAAGAGTAAAGTACCATCTTATTGGGAGTTCTAAACGAGTTCTGTGCATTTTTCGATAGCTCTCCAATAGTTCTAAAGCTTTCTACAGGTTTCGTTAAAAGTTTTGGCCTTTAACTATTTTTTAATAATTTTTAAACCCGTGCGCTAGCACCGCATTACAAGAGTAAAGTATCATCTTATTGGGAGTTCTAGACGAGTTCTAGGCATTTTTCGATAGCTCCCCAATAGTTCTAAAGCTTTCTACAGGTTTCGTTAAAAGTTTTGGCTTTTAACTATTTTTTAATAATTTTTAAACCTGTGCGCTAGCACCGCATTACAAGAGTAAAGTATCATCTTATTGGGAGTTCTAGACGAGTTCTAGGCATTTTTCGATAGCTCCCCAATAGTTCTAAAGCTTTCTACAGGTTTCGTTAAAAGTTTTGGCCTTTAACCAATTTTTAATAATTTTTAAACACGCTCGCCGGCACCGCGCTACAAGAGTAAAGTACCATCTTATTGGGAGTTCTAAACGAGTTCTGTGCATTTTTCGATAGCTCTCCAATAGTTCTAAAGCTTTCTACAGGTTTCGTTAAAAGTTTTGGCCTTTAACTATTTTTTAATAATTTTTAAACCCGTGCGCTAGCACCGCATTACAAGAGTAAAGTATCATCTTATTGGGAGTTCTAGACGAGTTCTAGGCATTTTTCGATAGCTCCCCAATAGTTCTAAAGCTTTCTACAGGTTTCGTTAAAAGTTTTGGCCTTTAACCATTTTTTAATAATTTTTAAACACGCTCGCTGGCACCGCGCTACAAGAGTAAAGTACCATCTTATTGGGAGTTCTGGACGAGTTCTGTGCATTTTTCGATAGCTCCCGAATAGTTCTAAAGCTTTCTATAGGTTTCGTTAAAAGTTTTGGCCTTTAACTATTTTTTAATAATTTTTAAACCCGTGCGCTAGCACCGCATTACAAGAGTAAAGTATCATCTTATTGGGAGTTCTGGACGAGTTCTGTGCATTTTTCGATAGCTCCCCAATAGTTCTAAAGCTTTCTATAGGTTTCGTTAAAAGTTTTGGCCTTTAACTATTTTTTAATAATTTTTAAACCCGTGCGCTAGCACCGCATTACAAGAGTAAAGTATCATCTTATTGGGAGTTCTGGACGAGTTCTGTGCATTTTTCGATAGCTCCCGACTAGTTCTAAAGCTTTCTATAGGTTTCGTTAAAAGTTTTGGCGTTTAACTATTTTTTTAATAATTTTTAAACCCGCCCGCTGGCACCGCACTACAAGAGTAAATTACCATTTTATTGGGAGTTCTGGACGAGTTCTATACATTTTTCGATAGCTCCCCAATATTTCTAAAGCTTTTTATAGATTTCATCAAGAGTTCCGGCGTTTATACATTTTTAAACAATTTTTAAATTCAAACGCTGGCATCCAACGGAGGAGTAAAGTACTACTTTACTACGAGTTCTGGGAGAGTTCAAAGCATTTTTCAATAGCTCTGCAATAGTTATAAAGCATTCTATAGGTTTCGTCGTGAGTTTCGGCGTTTATATATTTTTAAACAATTTTTAAACCCACAAGTTACCAGCGTTTGGGTTTAAAAATTGTTTAGAAATTTATAAACGCCAAAACTCTTGATAAAACTTATTGAAAGCATTAGAACTATCGCAGAACTACCGGAAAATGCCAAATAGCCGACCAGAACTCAAAATAATACTTTACTCTTGTAATGAGGTGCCAGCGTTGGATTTAAAAATTGTTTAAATATATATAAACGACAGAACTGTCTAAAGAAAGCTTTAGAACTATTGGGGATCTATCTAAAAATGCATAGAACTCGTCCAGAACTCCCAATAAGATGGTACTTTACTCTTGTAGTGCGGTGCCGGTGAGCGTGTTTAAAAATTATTAAAAAATGGTTAAAGGCCAAAACTTTTAACGAAACCTGTAGAAAGTTTTAGAACTATTGGGGAGCTATCGAAAAATGCACAGAACTCGTCCAGAACTCCCAATAAGATGGTACTTTACTCTTGTAGCGCGGTGCCAGTGAGCGTGTTTAAAAATGATTAAAAAATGGTTAAAGGCCAAAACTTTTAACGAAACCTGTAGAGAGCTTTAGAACTATTGGGGTGCTATCGGAAAATGCACAGAACTCGTCCAGAACTCCCAATAAGATGGTACTTTACTCTTGTAGCGCGGTGCCAGCGAGCGTGTTTAAAAATTATTAAAAAATGGTTAAAGGCCAAAACTTTTAACGAAACCTGTAGAAAGCTTTAGAACTATTGGGGTGCTATCGAAAAATGCACAGAACTCGTCCAGAACTCGCAATAAGATAGTACTTTACTCTTGTAGCGCGGTGCCAGCGTGCAGGTTTAAAACTTGATTAAATATATATATAGGTCAGAACTGGCAATCTAACCTATTGGGAACTCTAGAACTCTTCGAGAACTGTAGAATTTCATCGTGAAAATCATTTTTTTATTAACATGAGGTGCGGGCAAAAAAATTAAAAAATTTTTTTTAATATTTAATGACCAGAACTGTTTATACCTATTGGGAACTCTAGAACTCTTCGAGAACTATAGAATTTCAAAGCGAAAATTAATTTTTTCAAAACTTGAGGTGCCACGGAAAGTTGGCACCTCATATTTTGAAATTATCATTTTTATTGTTATTTCGGCGGAACTATTGCTACAAACTATCAGGAACTCTAGAACTATTGTGGGTGTAAATGGAACTTGCATAAAAACTTGCGGTGCAGAAAAATGAGGTGCTAACTTCACACAGACAGATCGCACATTATTAGAGTGAACTAGCGTCAGTGCACTGGAGAAACTCAATCAAAGTGCAGCCAATTGTTACTTTGATATCGCTCCGATTTTCGGCGGAAAATAACAAGCGCTCCATTCGTTGTTTAACGATCGGATTCCGGTCTCACCGCGTGGTGTGCGCGAGTGCGCTGCAAAGATTCGCAAGTTACTCAATAAACTGTTTAAACATTAAAACTTGTATCGTGCGATCAAAGACAGATCTTATTTTAATAAATATCGACCATCAATGCACGTGCAATTATTCAAACATTTATAGACCATCAACTCACTTTCCTGTCTCACTCTCATTCTCTTTCTCACTTTTCCGTCTCAATCGCTCATTCTCTCTCTCTCGCTCTCTCACGCTCTTGCCTCATACTCGCAGTCATGCTCGCTCGCTCTCTCTCCCGCGCGTACTCAGTCGCTGTCACTCCTCTCCACGACGCTATGCATACGTGCCTCTCTTTCGCATTCTCATCCCGCGTTCTCGCGGAGCGGAATCAGCTGCGCATTCAGCCGAATTCGAGACGACAGCGCTCGATTCACGAACTATATATATATATATATATATATATGCATACACACACTGCACATACATATACAGGATGTCCTATTTTAATCTCCTACTCCAAATAACTTTTTTATTTTTGATCTTAGAAAAAAATGTTTCAGACAAAAGTTATATGGTTTTGAGGGGGACATAAGATGGTGTCATTAGTTTGACCTTGAATAGTTGCTTGAAGGTCACGTAGAGAATCCTTTCAATTTCTTAAATAGAATGCTCTACTTTTTATTGCACATTCTTATAGACCATCTCGAGAGCTTTCCAAAACACTATAATTAAGTACTATTTTGTTAAGTACTTTTCGAGATATAAAGCTTGAAAGTCACAGGAAGTGTCGGCATTAGCATTATCCGGCCAATGAAGGCAAGACCCGAGGTTGACCCTGCCGATCAAGGTTCTTGCATGTAGATAAAGGCACGATCTGGCCAGTCAAGACAAAATCGGGACATAATCCGGCCGGTCAAGGCAAGATCAGGGCATGTGTACAATTATTGTCGATGTTCGAAAAGGCCGCCATTTATTTGGATACAAACGTCTAACCTACGGCGAAAATCATCTCGCACTTTTTGAAGGACATCTGCGTTTATGTTTATACATGCCTCTCGAATATGCTGTTTCATGTTTTCTGCTGTTGTAGGCTCTTTAGCATAAACTTTTGTTTTATGTATCCCTAAAAATTAAAATCGAGAGGGTTTTAATCAGGTGATCTTGGTAGCCATTCGTGAGTCCGACTACCCATTCTAATCCATCTATTTCGGAATTTATTATTCAAAAAATTTGTAACGTTTCGAGACCAGTGAGCTGGTGCTCAATCCTGCTGAAATCACATTCGGTTGAATAAGTTATTATTGATATGTCTCAAAAGGTTAACCAGATCATTCTGAAGAAATACAAAATAGTTTTTCACTTTCAGATGCTGTTTAAAAAAATATGGACCTATGATGTTTCAAAGAATACCTGCCCAAACGTTAATAGACCATTGTCTTTGAAAATCTTGGCTTCTTTGCTAATGAGGGTTTTGATCGGAGTAATAATGATTATGTCTATTAACGTCCCCTCTATTACCAAACATGTCTTCATCAGAAAAGAGCATCTCTGCGATAAAATGTGGGTTTCTTTGAATTTGATTCAAAGCCTAGTTATAAAATTGCAAGTGTTGCTCAAAATCTTTCGGTTCTAATTGATGGATTAGATAAATATGGTAGGGATGGAGTCTATTTATTTAAATTATACGATTTGTTGTCAATTTTGATATGCCGTGTTCTCTCGATTTGTTTGGGAGAAATGTGGGGATTCAATACAGTTGCACCCAAAACAACCAATGAATTCGCTGCATTTGGCTCCGATTTTTGCCGTACTCTTTTTAAACTGCCCAGCTGTGCTCTCTCGATAAGTTTTCTTATGGTCTTTCGACACGGATGACGTCTGTTAGGATACCTTCTAGCATACAGCCTTTCCGCTGTACTATAATTACTTCCAGCCTCATCCAAAATACGAATCATGTCGACTATTTCGTTTGGCAGATAATCAGTTATAATTACAAGACTACAAAAAAATTTCGTAAAATTGCTCAAAGTATTACATTTGCTAAGAAAATATCGATGTTCTTTAACATGCGTATGAGCTGCCAAGAATAAAGTATAAAAGTTCTGCAAGTTCTAATTAACGCGCTTTAAAAAAATATGGAAAATTTTT
Source organism: Solenopsis fugax (assembly GCA_003595255.1). Lineage (NCBI taxonomy): Eukaryota > Metazoa > Arthropoda > Insecta > Hymenoptera > Formicidae > Solenopsis > Solenopsis fugax. The sequence goes on along the minus strand of QKQZ01004495.1, from coordinate 8,972 downwards.
CTTTATACCAACAAAATTTTTTTTAGATCATAAATGGATGTTTATTTAGGGCATTTACTTGAACCGAATTTTTTTCCGTGCAGGACTTGTCGGCGTTCACGGAATTTAAATAATGTCAACGGTGGTCGCATGCCAATAATTCGATGCTTTCGCGCGTTGTAATTTGATACCAGCGAGTCGATCCATTTATAATTTCTACATATGTATTGAGCATAAACAGTTTCCACATGTCATTTTTGAGTGTGATTGAACCGCTCGACGACTGATGCTATCATTACTGGATACGTCGAATAATGCTTCACGTTATGTCTTTTTTAAAGTTGTGTTGTAAAATTCCTTTTCCTGATCAATCTGCAGTAAACTGCAGTAAACTAATAAATTAGGGCATCTTTCAATGTCTCGAATTATCTTTGCGATTATGATAGAAATTTCATAAGTAAATGGTGATATTTTCGAACATCTACAATACAAAAATTGTGTACACATACACCGCTCTTGCCTTATAATTTAACAAGTACTTAACGAAAAAATACTTAATTGTGTTTTGGAAAGCTCTCGAGATGATCTATAAGAATGTGCAATAAAAAGTAGAGAGTTATATTTAAGAAATTAAAGGTAACTTTCATGTGACCTTCAAGCAACTATTCAAGGTCAAACTAATGACACCATCTTATTTCCCCCATAAAGCCATACAACTTTTGTCTGAAACATTTTTTTCTAAGATCAAAAATAAAAAAGTTATTTGGGGTGGGACATTAAAATGGAATACCCCCTATAACGGCATTGTGAAGGGGAAGGTTCAACCTTTCAAACCGTTCAACTTTTTTTTTTTAATGAATGACATTTTTATTAAGAAATTATTTCTAGGCATTTGTACATTACATATGCAATAATTAATGTTTTCAACAAAATACTCACGTTTTATTTATTGATTCCAAATCCGACCATTTTGAATCCGCCATTTCAAATTTTGTAATTCTGTCTCCAGATTCGTAATCAATGACCTCGAAAACCTTATTGTAATTATTTTCAAGTCAATTTGTCAAGTTTTCGCATTTTAATCGAAGATATTGTAAGATCATTCGTGACTTTTGCGGATTTCAGGCGCCATATTTCAGCCACCAATTGAATTTTTCAAATCGCCACGTTTTATTCGAATCTACATAAGTATACGAATATTTTGAGACCTCAAACGTTTTTTTCCGTTGCGTTAATTTTTGGAAGGAGAGGTGGCCCGCTTGACGCGAAACGTCCCATATATATAATTCATTGCTCACAATTATTTTTGCAAGCTTATTTCGTGAATCATTATTTAATCTTCCCTCATTTTTATATGAACGCAGCAATAATAAACCATCATCGAATTTTTTCAATAATGCTTCAAGATCCTGCACAATAATAAGAAATATAATAAATTTTCATGATAAAAGTATGCTCAGTGAAACGTATTCTAATATAGAGTGCAAAAAGTAGCTTGTTTTTAAGCATTTTTATAAAGAAAACTGTTATACACATATTCTTCTACATTTTTACATGTCTACTTGTGTTCAAGATCGCAGCTGAAGCCCTGACAACAGCGCGTACTTGATTACCGTGTTTACTTCTTTTGTTCTTTCGCTCTCGCTGCGAGCCGGCGCGCGCGAGCGGTAACGCTCTAGCAGTAGCGCGCGAGGCTGTTGCCAACGTCAACAGATCTGCGCTTAAATGTATACAGCGTTCGCTTGCGGACCGCCGCACAGCGGTCACGACAAATAAATAGTTACGATAACAATTAAGCGTTAACGATCCTTCTAGAGAGATCGGAAGGTGAATATTGTTGTGTATTTGCTTTTCCGCCGAAATCTCTCTAGCAGGATCGCGGTCTTTAAAAGGGGCGAGCGAGGAGCGCTCGTCGCAGTCGCCTGATTATTGTCATAGCAATCAGTGTAGAAAGCATTCGCGGACTCTCGTTGTATTACCAAAGACAGTCGTCTTAGCGTGATCGATATCGAGATTGTGGTGTAAGCCCAGTCGGGCACTAAGCGTTATTCGCGCGCGTTTATATGGACTAATTTCTCGCGGGTAAATAAAACGCTGCTGATTAGCTGCAATTTAATTTCGAATTTTTATTGACGGGCAGTCGCCCCTCTCCGTCGCTCCTACAATCCGTCACTCCTCTGTCTCTCACTCGCTTTACGGTCCTTTCTCGCACAACTTGTAAATAATTAACACATAGTTAATATCAACACATTGTGATATGGCTACATGTTTATTAGTCTTTATGTTATATAAATTTAAAAACAAACATTTTTTAAGTTTGACTGACACGATTTCTCTGAAACTACTGAAGTTACGGACTTCAACTTTTACGTATATGTAAAACATGTCTTATGTTTATCTTCTAAATTAGCATTAATAAAGAATGTTGCAGATTATTAAAATTGCGCGATTTTAATAAACAAGTAGCAATTTTTAAATAAAATCAATTTAACATGTGTTACGTCAAGCTTAAGGAAAGGTGGTATCTCTCGGAAGGATACTTGGGATTTTGGCAAGGCAGGGAATGACGTAACAAAAACTCTGTTTGTTCTCGTGGACCACACTGGAAGGATGTGCGACACGATCCGATCATACCTTGGTAACTCCGAAATATGGGTCAGTGTGTCATGACACGCTTTAACACCTTTTCGGGAGTCGTGCAATCGTTGGTCCTGATTGGAATCAGAGATTTTAATCTCTTTAACTCGGGATCGGACCTCGTGTGATCTCTTATCCGGAGGAAGGGTGACGAGATGGGTTAATGTGAATAAATAAAATGAATTACAGAAATTAATATAAATATATATTCTAAAATTATGGTACATAACAAAATTTATGTTTTATAAATTTGATTACAATGAGTAGTCCGCCGCGGTTTGTTACAATGAGTGAGTTTGTTTGACATGTTCTATTATTATTATAATTGTTGATTTTAAAAACCTTTCTTTTTATTGTGTTGATTGTCATAGAAAACTAAAATTTGATGATCTATTACAATGAATCGAAAAACATTTTGAGATTCTACAAGCAATAGTTATCGGCGATCGTTACAAATTGTATATATGTATAAAATTTTAACATTATTTGCTATTATCTATCATATCGGGAGGAGACGGGATCAAATTAGTTCGTGAATGGTGACTGACGACGGAGGGAAAAAAGCATAAAAGAAATCTACGGGAACTGAAAATTGTAAAAGGTGATTAGGGATAAAGACGGGAATCTCATCTTGCGGATCGAGGGAGGAAACAACAGAAAGTAGTATGTCTAAGTCAACAGAAAAATCTAAACAAAATTCTGATAATGATGAGTGGATAAATTTGACAGTAAATTGCTCGATTATTTCTTCCAAAGATCTTTGATAGCCATAGAAATAATAAAAGCGGGGAGGAAGAAGAGAACGTTGCAATTCGTCTAGGAACTCTACGCTGGACGTAAAGTTCACGGGGGAAGGGGGCCTGCTTGGTTCGAACGGTACCGGTGAATAGGACGAGCTAGGCACGGAGAACGGAGGGGTGTCGGGAGTGATACGATAAGTAATTTGGGACGAAATTGAAAGAGCGGGAGACTTGGGTCTTGGTTCCGAAGGAACTTCGAGTTCCTCAAAAGCTGGAGGAGAAGGGGAAGAGGAAGGTTCCTACCGAAGAACCGCTTCTTCTTCCGAGGGATTGCATCCCATCTCTCGTTGGAACTCCTCGTAAGCCCGGTCGAGGAATATCCGCGCCCGCCTAACTCGTTCGCGCCGAAAACGATTTGCGACTCAGCGGCTGATTGTCGATCGCGTGTTCCTTTGGTTCACAACTAGTAACCGATTTTGAATTTAATTGGTGAACGGAAACGAAAATGAAAATTAAACTTACTCGTCGACGAATGAGTAGCGATGCGAATTGATCGGAATTGAAGACCTCAAAAAGCGCTGGTTCCTGGGACCCGTGAATGTCGTTGGTTCCCAATTGGTTGGCTGATGCGCAGCTTCTAGTTGAGGTCGTCGAGTCGAGTCCAAAATTTTAATGAATTAAGAGCGCGCACAGAATTTAGCCCGAAACTTGAGCAGTTAAAACTGTGTAAAAAATTTAGTGATGCACACAGAATTTAACCCGAAACTTGCGAGGTTGAGAGTGTGTCGAGAGCATGGGAGTTAGATGTTTTATAGGGCTTGAAAAAGGGCGTAGAATTGATCAAGTGGGTGGGATAGGGATTTAATTGGTTGAAGCTTTTGAAATTTTATCTCGTGTTTGTAGATTATGACGTTCTCAAAAATTCGGGCTTGCTCGTTGGATATTTCACCAACGCCCATTGACGATCATTTTCTCGGATGATCGTTCATTGGTTAGTTTTCCGTCTTCTCCCGAATTTTCTTAATTTTGAGAGGGGCGAGCAGTCGCGTCGCCCAATCGCTTGAAGGGTTATTATCAATTTCCCCCTTTTGAGAAAATTACACCCTCGATTTCCTGTATCACTCGTTCTTGATATCGACACCTGCGTTTGGATAGGCAAAGCTAGGACTATATAATTTTTAATTTATATTTTGATAATTTCCGTCTTACGGCGACTTGATCTTATCTCTCGTCGTCGTGAGAATTAGATAAAACTTGAATTTTCTTCAAGTCCTAGTTTTCCCGTTCTTACAAATTATTGCATCAGGTAAGCAAATATTGCTCTCGATCCTGTCAACGCTTGATTTCTCCTTTTTATCGGTATCGTGATAAATTTGTCGCTTCAGGTGTAATGATCAGGGGTTACATATCTTAGGGACAATTTTCTCGTTTTATCATGTTTTTCTTGTAATAAAACGAGGAACGTCCGTTATCTGTGAAAAGGGAAATCGTGGAGTCCTCCCGGATGTAACACATGCATAGAAAAATAGATAAACTATTTTTATGAGTACCATAATAATCCTAAATCTGGCAATAAACAGACATATATTTCACATAATTCCACAAATTGAAGTCGATAGCTTCAGCACAGTTCGATAGTTTTCTAAGAAATCGTGTGAACCAACTTAAAAAATATGTTTGTCTTTAAATTTAAATTACATAAACATAAGAAATCTCAAAATACTATACCAAAATTTGCAGATATTTACTAAATATACACGTACTTAGATGTGTAAAAACATAGAAAAAATATGCAGCAGTTTTCTTTAAAAGATTCCTTAAAAATGCTTAATAAGTAAATGCAAACTTTGTTTCGTACTCTAAACTAAAAAACTATCTTAAGCTGAACATGTCTTTATCAAGCAGTACAATATGGACTTAATAAATAATTGTTTTTAACATTTATTAAAAATAATTGATAATGTAGAAAATAAATCATAACTTACATATCTGTCACTACTATTTACATGCTTCAAATCATGTTCAATTGTCTTACTCGACAATACATCTAAAAAGAGAATAGTTGATTAGAACATAAATAAGAGGATACTGTTTAGTGCCAATTAAGAGCCAAACACCAGATCTTCGCGTGTAAATCAATGCATTGTTCTTCAAACTTTTACAGACGTTTCAGTCCCTATGATTTAGACCATCCTGAGTGTAACAGAAAAATTTCAGCAAAATCTATGATTCAAATATACATGATCGATCAAAAACGTCATTAATAAATTGAGATGCGCATTACATACAATTAGTTGAATATATTAATTCTCTCGCTTGCTGGTTGTCCTCCTTTCACAGAATGTTCATACATTTCAGTCATCCACGGCATTCTCAAATCGGTGTTAGGTACAGAGCGTGCGATGTGAACGGTACGGAGAACGAAATACATCTGAGCGTATGGTACAGAATATGTATACAATAATACATGGAACATTAACATGTACATAGAAAGGTCGAAATTGAAAATTCACAATGGAAGTTGGAGGTGAACAAATTCATTTTCTTGATACCACCCTTATAAAAAAATCGGAACACCATCTTGTATGATTGGTACCATAAGCCGACTTTCTCCGGACGTTATCTTAACTATTATTCTTGTCACCCTCATAGTAAAAAAAATAGGCATAATTATAGGTTTAGTTGACAAAGTCATCACACTCTCGCATCCGATGTTCCATCAAAAAAATTTTGACAAAGTTATCAACATATTGTTAATGAATGGATATCCCATGGAAATCATTTTTGACAACATTAAAAAAAGACTAATAAATTTTTTAGCAAGAAGTCTGACAATAACGAAACAGAACCTGACAACGAAGAAACATCATATTTTACTATTCCGTATGTTGATGGTATATCTGACAAGTTTGAATATTTGTTTAAAAATGACCACACTATAAGCATGGCTTATACGGGCCTTAACAGAATGAGTAAGTTCATTAGAGCACAAAAGATAAATTACCACCAGACTCACACTCTAATGTAGTATACAAAATCAATTGCAAGGATTGTGAGGCTTCGTATGTTGGACAGATGGAAAGACTTTTTAAAACTAGAATTAACGAAATCAAAAATCATATCAACAGAAACACGATTCTGACATCTGTCAATACAGACCATAGAATATCCATGTCTCATAATTTGGATTGGGATGCAGTTGAAATTTTGGACGAACAGACGATTTTAAATAAAAGACTAATTTCTGAAATGATTTTTCAGTAAACAAAAACAAGCAATAAATTTACAAACCGACACCGACTTATTAGATTCCATATATACTTCATTACTTACTAAGGCGTGATGCTTCCACCTTTATTTTCAATTTCGACCTTTCTATGTACATGTTAATGTTCCGTGTATTATTGTATACATATTCTGTACCATATGCTCAGATATATTTCGTTCTCTGTACCGTTCACATCGCACGCTCTGTACCGAACACCAATTTGAGAATGTCATGGATGACTGAAATGTAGAGTTTTTTCTGTGAAAGGAGGACAACCAGCTAGCGAGAGGATTAATATATTCAACTAATTGTATGTAATGCGCATCTCAATTTATTAACGACGTTTTTGACCGATTATGTATATTTGAATCATAGATTTTGCTGAAATTTTTGCTGTTACACTGAGGATGGTCCAAATTATAGGGGCCGAAACGTCTGTAAAAGTTTGCAGAACAATACAAGTTGATTTACACGCGAAGACCTGGTGTTTGGCTCTTAATTAGCACTAAACAGTATACTCTTAATTTACTTACTTAGAGCCTATCTTTTGTATAATTTATAAATAAGAGGAATGTGAAAAAATGAAAATTTTACCCGACTGAAAATATTCGACTGAAAATGTAGTAATATAAATTCAAACAAGAAAGTCTTATACGGTCCTAGCTAGATCTTAGTGGAATATTATTTGTGTGAGTTTATTTATCTTATTCAAATTCACGATACTGTGCGCTGAATTACTTTTTCAGACATAACACAGCTTTTAACCCTTAAATACGTAAGTGGACCCCAGAGAGACCCCACAGGGCGAGATATTGAAATAAAACAGTTATCCTGAATATTATTTATGTCAATAAAATGTTGTTGATCAACAGCTACAGCATTTGCATATTGCTGCGCAGTAGTAATTATTGTATTTTGAGGTCTCTGCTCAGTTGTAACTATTACATTTTGAGATTCCTGCTCTGTTAGAATTATATTTCTTTGTTCTGTTACAACTTCTTTATTTAAATGTGGTTCTATTTCTGGTTTTAGCTTTTTATTAGAATTAGTGTCAATGACATGTATTTGCTGTTCCTCTTCTGTTTGTAACTGCAGAATATAGAATATAAAATGTTATTTAAAAATGATTAAAAATCACAGAAATTAATATTAACAAGAGGACAATTATACTTGTTTTTTAAAGAAAAGATGCTTCATTTAACACCTGATATAATCATATAAAAAGAAATAAATACCTCGCAAACATATTTCTTCACATTATTCTGAAATTTTCGTCGAGGTTCTATCTGTGGAATTAGCAATTTTAAATCTTCTGTTAAGATATCCAATTGCTCTATTTCAATATCTTGAGCTGTAAATAGCAACTATTGTATAACATATCAATTTCATAATAAAACTTATAAACGAGGTAAATTATAAATTTAGTTAACATACAGGATGTTTCTTAAAAAACGCCCACTAATTATATAGTTATTTCTTGCTAAAAACTGAGTCGAAAAATCCTGAACCATTTTTTTCTATAATGCTTAATAAAGCAGTAATTATTGTGTAAAGCTAATCCAATAGCGCTTTCCTTTAAATAGACATACGTCGTTGAACCGTGCGCCTAGTAGTATACGTAAGCACTTGCCGCTACATTACTAGTTGCCTCTGCAACTTCGCATTGTCGATACCGTACAATATTCTTACACGTCGTAATGATGCAAAAAATTAACATATGTTCGCGAATATGTCGAGAGAGAATCGGCGTGCGAATGAACTAGCCGATATGACTTATAGCGAATTCAATTGGCGTGCACCCGCTCCGTTCCAGTGGCTGGTAACTTTTTGTTACCAAAAGGCGCACTTGCTCGGAGTGCGTATTTTTATACTGAACTGAGTGCGGGTATTACACTAACCTAGGTGAGGTTATACTCTGACCCAACTCAGAGCAACTGGTAACTTGAACCACTTGATAGCTTGTAACCACAAAAATTTTCTTCTTCATTCTTCTTTTTTGGCCCATAGTCATAAGATAGCTATTATTTAACTATCAGTTAGCTTATCAAGAAGATGCAACAACCGGTTTATAATATCTAAAAAATTGTATTTTACACTTTTTTAGTCAAATTTAATTAAAGGGCCTAGCGGAAGTATGGTGAAAATGCCCCCACGGCTTTTCGAGTTGGCTTTTTTTTCTAAGATACCTTATATGAAAAGACGCTTACATACCAATTTTAGATTTCTGTATGGAAACGTGACCAAGATAGAGCGAAAAAACGATTTTTTTACATTTTCATGATTTTCACTTACAAGGAAAGATCCCGAGGTGTCCCCCTCCGATCTTGACGAGCTTTTAATATGTTATT